>CAUOFW020009891.1:57965-125987 GCA_963454935.2 Ilex paraguariensis
AAAAATTAAGTGTTTGAAACTAATTTAAGTGACTTTCGCCTCAAGTCAAGCCTTTTTTTCCCTCAAATTTAAATTTATTCTTGTATAAATTGATGTTAACCTAATAAATATGTTGAATTAATAAATTATTTAGCATATCTTTATAAATTAATGGATTGCATTTGTGTTTCTATGCGTTTCCATATTTTTTCTGCGTTTCCATTGCGTTTCCGAAATGTTTCCGAAACGTTTCTATTTTTGAGTTGACCGAAACGGTACTTCGAAACGAAATTTTGATCCTTGCTTTGGATATACATTCAATGTTGTGGCAGAGTATGAAAAGCTTTGTATCATACAATTTCAATCTGTCATATGGCAGTGCGATAACAATCGTGCCTATTCAACACTATGATATCTTACTCTCCTGTTCAAAACATAGGCAGTGGAAATCATGGCAGCTATTAACATTGGCAGAAGAGACAACTCAATTTTCATTAGTGGTACCTCTAAAGGCCTCAAGCAATAAGCAATTCCATCCATTTTGGGACATCTTTGAAGCAAGTTGTCAGTTAAAATTTATTTCCCTTAAACTAATTGATAAAGGCCTAGCAAATAATACCGCAACCAGCAAGAATCTTCTGGTTTTGGATAAAAGCAGGAAGGTACAATGTTACACAAAAAAATAAGCCAAATCTTTAAGTGGGAAATGGGAATTTGAAAAGGAAAACATACGTTGTTCCTGCTATTTTCGTGCTAATGTGGGTGATGTTATCTGGAAAAAGCTTTGCCAGCCCAAAGTCTCCAATCTTTGCCGTAAAGTCCATGTCGAGAAGTATATTACTAGCTTTGATGTCCCTATGCACTATATGCGGCACAAGTTCTTCATGAAGATATGCAAGACCCTTAGCAATATCCAAGCAAATATCAGATCTCTTTGTCCAGTCCAGTTTTACGTTTCTATTATTTGGACCTGAAACACAAGAGAAAAACATTTTCAGTACTCTATCGTGTATAGGGATTTTAGAAGTCTCTTGAAATGCCATACTAGCTTTTCAACCCACCTAACAGTGCGCGGTCAAGGCTGCCATTTTCTAAGTATTCATATATCAAAATCCGGTTTGTTTCATGAACACAGCATCCAATTAACGCAACAAGGTTTGGATGCTTGACATTTGATATGGTATCAATCTCGGTCAAAAACTCATGCACCCCCTGCTTTGATTCAGCAGAAAGTGTCTTCACTGCGATTTGTATTCCATTTTTTAGGATTCCCTATGGAATAGCAATGGAGTTGGTTAAAACTTGAATAATTGTATGTTAGGGTTAAGGAAAAGAAAGAGAAGAAGAAGAAGAGAGAACAAGAAAGAGAGTCTAAAATCCTGTGGTGTGTAGGGTGTCTGTTGCCAAGACCCTATCACCTATTTATAATATTAGGAAAGAAGAACATAAAAGGAAAATCACATAACATGAAAGTGACATAATAGAAAAGTATAACAATAGGGAAGTAGCACTCTAACAGAGTTAATAAGGGAAACATTTATGTGCAGGGGATGAAAAACACCAAGTACTATATTACTTATGTTTCGTGCTTCAATCTCTCCAAAAAAAAAAAAAATCATTACCATCAAATTATGACCTCCGCGATAATAAAGTTCAAACTCCATTAAAGTCAAATAATTGCTAGAGATTATTATACCAGAGAAAATTTTGCAATCAAATTCTTTGTTTGGTTAATATTCTTCAACTTGTGACTCAAAATACATTGTGCCCTCCAAAAAAAAAAAAAATGCGTAAGATCATGCAAAATAAACCAATCTTGTTACCTCCTTCTCTGGCGTGCATGGATTACCACCAAAATTATTTAGAGTTTAGATTTTAGTTTTGTATGTGACCGTACAACCTCATACCTTCATATTGTATCAGAAATCTGGATATACTGAATGGTTTGTGAAGAGGGTCAGTTATGGAATAAAAACACAAAGTTCCATAACACAATATCATAAAAGGGAAACGAGAATCCACTACAAGGCAATGTTTAATGGCTCAATAGAAATATCACTCTGTTTAGTCCCCATTGATGGGGTCGTGTCATCCAGGTGGGGTAGATTAGGTAAAGACATAACCTTTGACATTTTTTGCAGAAAGCGGCTGCCCTCAGTTCAACATCAAGGCAAGGGCTGGTTTTTAACTGCGCTCTGGGTATTCCAAAAAAAAACCAATACTCATTCTGTGTCGTTTGATAATTATCTTTAAAGAGTGTTCAAGAAAATACCAACTCTTCTAAAAGCCAAAAAAACCTACCAATAAGGTACAGTTAACAACTAACACAACAGAAGCAGCATATATTAACCTCTCCACGCAATCAAAAAAAAATTTCAAAAAAGAATACACTTTTGTAACACTGAATACCTTGTAAACTGTCCCAAAACCTCCTCGCCCTATCTTATTGCTTGGATGGAAATTATTTGTTGCTGTTCGTAGTTCATTGTATTTGAAATTTTTCACTTTTGCAAGCCCTAGACAAGAAGATAAAAACATAGATGAACATAAAAATAAATTTTTATATTCACTGTTTAAAATATAAGTCATGTTCAATGAACGAGGAACACATTATATAATTAATCATATCATGTACCATCTGTTTATGGCCTCTCCTATGTTGTATCAAGCAAATATAACTTACTAGTATATAATAAAATCAAGAACTGATACAGTTCCAATGGTTCTCTTTTAACTATAATTGATGATTTGATCACTCTAAAGCTAACATGAAGATAAACAAAAAATCATTTATTGTACCATGGGATCAAGCTCCTTGGTGATCAATTTCAATAAAGAAATGATAGTAGCAGCCATAATGAACATTTGAAAACAGAGATGGGAAGACCAGTAAAACAGAAGGCTTTCCATCTTATAACTTGGCTAACTTTTATCCCTTTGCATTGATTATGCTTGTATATTGTTGGCTAGAACCTCGAGGAGGAATAAGAAGATTATATCACCCTAGTGTGTTGATCTGGTAGATATCTTTGAGTCGAATAAGTGAACAATGAGATTGATGAGAAAGCACCAAATGTGCCACATAGTCGCTTTCAAATATCTCAGTTCAATCTCATTAAAAAATCGAGAGATGTAAGAACCCATTGAGTATTGTCTTCTAGAAAGATCAATGAAGTGTAGAGCTGCTTCTAAACAGTTGTAACATCAGTGAATATCTTTGAATATTACTGAGGGCTGCAATCTTGCAGCATGCTTAATACATTATTTCTGTCCCAGCTGAAGAAAACGAGGTAAGCAAGCTAATACCAACAAACATCCAGAGTTTTCCTCAAGGATCCCATAACTATTAGCACCAATTCCACTAGATGAATCAATTGAATAAACCTTTTTGATATGCACGGCTAAACCTGCATAACTGAATAATTAAAGTAAACAAGGTGAAAAAAATTAAGACAACTTATGGTTTAACAGATAGCATGACGGTGAAACAACATTCACGTAGTCGACTCCAAAAACGTTGGGACAACACTTTGTTGAGTTGAGTTGAAGGTGAAAAAATGATGAGATACTTGTAATATCGAACATAAGAAATATCATAGTGATGATAACACGGTCACAACGAACGAGGGTGGGACGGAGGGAGGGGGGAAGAGAGAAGAAGAAGAGATTCCAATGTATAAGTGTCTAGGATGTAGGAAATAAAAAGAAGTACAAAGGAATGAATGCACCAATGGGACAACATCAATGCTTGGCAAACAAGATTCTCTATGAATTCAAGAAAGCAACCATTAAGCAAAGTCTCCATATGATCGATTTGTCAAATGCAACGGTATCATGCAAAGAAAAAGAGGAAACAACACAAATAGAGACGAATAATTATGTCCAGGAAAGTGCTTGATACAATGTCATGCAATGTTTTAGCATAACATTTCAATTTTCAAGAGACAGAATCATAAATTTGATTCACATATCATAAGCACTTGTTTCAAATTAAATAATAATATCAATTGACATATAAAAGAAGTTCGTGGGTTCATTTGCTAGACATGAGACTGAAAAACAACCCATTGATAGTACTAAAAAGACAGAAAATAAGACATAGGATGTAAGGATTGCGTCACTATTACTTATTATTTATCAAAGAAAATAAGAGTTGAATCATCCAGTAGGCAAGATGCATGACATTACCTTCTAAATCTCTCTCAGCACGGACATCGCCCTTTTTCCGATGCACAACTGAGGAACCAAAGCAGCTACAGTTCATGTCCGCCTACAGTTTACTACAATAATCTTCTGAATTCTATTTATTTAATGCTATTTATGTGCAAAGCAGAACTCCCATTACAACATTTCCTTTTGATATCATCAGCTTCTCCCACTCCTTCCCACCTGCCAAAAAACACAGACAATATAAATTAGACAGCTTCCCTTGCCTTTCACCTACTTTACACGCACACACAGTCACTTGTTCATCTAGGGTTTTCACGAAACCAATCTGCATCATAAACTTATCAAACAAATTTAAGAGTTTCACTTCAGATCCAGTGATAAACATTAGAATTAACTTCATAAAATCACAATTACATATAAAAAACCTAATTCTTCGAATAATTGGGCACGCTGAACAATTGGACCAGCATGCCGGCTGTGCAATCGTATAATCCTTCTAGCTCAATTTATCGAACAGTAAATGATGAATATGAACAAATTTTCAGGAATTTTTTGTTGAATTCGAGGTTTGACGACGAAATCGAATAAAACTTTCTTCGACCGCGTTACGGTGCTCTTCGTCTTCTCCTCCTCCTCTTATTATTCTCGTTTACTGTTTATTTTGTGGTATTTTTTTGCCGATTAACATTAACATTAACTTCATAAAATCACAATTAAAAACAAAATACCTGCAATTTCGAATAATTGAACCATCGTGCCAACTGTGGACTCGAAAAAAAAGCCTCGACCTCAATAATCGAAGAGAAAACGATGGATATGAACAAATATTCGCGAATTGTTGTTGATTTCCAGGATTGACAGCGAAGTCGAATAAGAACAACTTTCTCCGACCGCGTTTCGGTGCTCTTCGTCTTCTCTTCCTCGTCCTTTTATTCTCGTTTACTGTTGATTTTGTTGGATAAGATCCAGTGTTTAACATCAAAATTAACTTCATAAATCACAATTACGCATAAAATACCTGCTGCTTTGAACAATTGAAGCAGCGATGCCGGCTGTGGACTCGTACAAAGCCTCGAGCTCGATAATTGAACAGCAAATGCTGAATATGAGCAATTTTCAACAAATTTGTTGCTTGAATTCAAAATTTGACGACGAAGTTGAATGAGGTATTTTCTCGGAGCGCTTTCCAGTGCTCTTCGATCGACTTGTTCTCTTCCTCCTTGTGTTATAGTGTTTAGTGTTGATTTTGTGGAGGTGGGGTAGTTAGCGGGTGGAAATGGTCACTGGTTTGTAGCTCGCGCGATAATCTCCGCGTTCAGACCTATAATTGATGTTTGAGTCTTCTGTTCCTATGAAAGTGACCGTTGCCGCCGTTCTCAACAAGCACTGGCATCAGATTCCCCAACCAATTTTCAATTTTTCATCAATTGCTTAAATTATTTTATACACTTTTCTTTTAAATAATCCTTAAAGAAAAATCATATCTACCGATATTCATACGAATACGAATACTTCCTTTTTAATGCCTGAACAGATCCATGCTGAATTGATAATGTAATTGCTAATTGTTTCAGTTATATGACTGTTAATACAAAATTAGTTTGGACAGTGGACTTTAAAAATTTTCAAGTTGAAAAGCCACTGTAAATGTTTGATTCCAATATCTTTGTTGTTTTGTCTCAATAAGTAATTTTAGCCCTTGAGATTATGAAAAATTAAGTTTTTCTACTTCGATAGTTAGAGACACATGACAATTTTATACTTATTGTTCACGCTTCTTTTTCTCTACCTTATTATTGAAGAAGTGAGAATCATAGAACATTAGAATCAAACTGATCGAAGCTGTTCATTGTAGATTGTGGGCAAAGGTGCTTCAAAATCTCTCCCCTCTTTTTTAATAAATACATGACTTTTGGAGCTTATTTGACGTCATATAGTGTCGCCTTTTTTTTAGATGCTGTGTTAGAATTGTATGATTGTTATCAAGACTGATGGAAGGAATAGCCTGAATGTGTTGTCTACAGAGAATTGGTGATATGATAAGAATGCAATGGAAGGATTTTGGATATACTTGCTTAGTTGTTTCATTTTGAGGTTTAGATAAATTCTGATTCTAGTTATTTTTTTTTTATGGTCTATACATTGAATTAAGGAATGATGAGTTTTTAGTGATACAGATTCATGAGGTCCATTGAAATTGTTAGTTAAATTTTTTGTGATAACATAGTCGTGATACAAAGATGAGGAGACACAATATATTGATTTTTTTTTTGGTTACTCCGTGCCTTTAGGTACTGACAATTACTAGTTATTTTATATTGGTCTAAAAATAATATCCACAATCTTTTGGGATAATTACATGAAGATCTTCAATGTATGAAATTTGTTTCATTTTAACCTCTAAGACTTTTTTTTTTGATCATTTTAATCCCTCAAGTATCGAATATCTATATAAGAAAGTAGCTTACAATTCAAATTGTAAAAGATATACAAAATTACTATTGTTATTCGCGATTGAGATCGCTTTAAATTTTACTTTAAAGTTAATCTAATGACTAATATTAACACCCTAAATTTAATAAGAAAAATAAGCCCCTAATGGTGTGTTTGGAGTGAATTTTTAAAAGTATTTTTAAAAATCATTTCTCATAAATATTTTTTAAAAAATAGTGTTTGAAACTGCCCCACTGCCACCACCATCGCCACTGCCACCACTGTCGCCCCCACCACCACCATCGTCCTCGCCGCCACCACGGTAATTGCCACCTATCACAACCATTACCGTCTCCCATCACCACCATTGTCGCCTACCACCTCTCACCCCCACTACAAACTGATACTTAAATTTTTTTATATCTTTTCTATGTTTGTGATTTGAGTTTGAATATGAATACAAATATATTTATTATTTATAATTTTTTATTACTTTGTGCCTTCAGGCATAGACAATAACTAGTCTATATAATAAAATAGCTTACAATTCAAATTTTAAAAGATAAAAAAAATAATTTTTACTATTCGGAATTGAGATCGTGTTAAATTTTACTTTAAAATTAATCTAACGGTTAATATTAATACCCTAAATTTAATAGGAAAAACAGGACTCTAAGAGTGTGTTTGCAGTGACTTTTTAAAAATACTTCTAAGAATTATTTCTCATAAATACTTTTAAAAAAATAGTGTTTGAAACCGTTCCACCACTGCCGCCGCCATCGTCGTCGTTGCCGCCACCATTTCTACCACCGTCGCTACCACAGTCATTGCCACCCACCGCAACCATCATCGTCTCCTACTACCACCATCATTGTCGCCCACTACCTCTTACCCCCACTACAATTGATGATTAAATTCATTTATCACTCCTCTATGTTTGTGATATAATTTTGGATATGAATACAAATATGTTTATTGTTTATCATTTGTTATTACTTTGTGCCTTTTGGTACAGATAATAACTAGTGTTTTTATATGATCCCTCAAGCAGACAATGTTTAAATTATTAACATTTTTTTATCATAAACTTGTCACGTAATACCTATAATATGGATAAAAAATAATTTTGATAGTTCTTAAAGAAAATTTGGGTAGTTCTTGACAAAAAATTTGTAACATGAGTAGTTTTTGATCAAAATTTGGATAGTTCATAACCAAAAATATATAATTATGGTAGTTATTTAACCAAAATTTGAGTAAAAATTTAGTTAGGAATTATTCAAATTATTTTTTATCCATATTTAAACATGTGACAAACTTATGATAAAAAATTGTTAGTAATCTGGACGTTGTCTGCTTGAGGAACCATATAAAAATATTAGTTATTTCTCATTTCTGAAGACATGGAGTAATAAAAAAAATAGTCAACAATAAATATATTTGTATTCACATCCAAAATCAAATCATAAAACAGAGAGGAGAAAAAAAAAATTTAAGCACCGGTGGTAATGGTGGTGGTGAAAAACGATGATGATTGTGGTGGTGGCAGCCGTGGGGTCGCAATGGTGATGGTGGTGATGGGTTTTGAGTGACAATAGTTGTGGTGGTGGGTGTGGGTGTGAGTGGTGGTGGGCGACAGTGAAAGTGGTTGACAATGGTGGTTGTGGGGCGATGACTGTGGTGGCGGCGATGGTAAGCTATGACAATGGTGGTGATGGGCGACGATGGGTGTTTTTAAGCGACAATATGATCGGTAATGACGAATGACGATAGTGGTGGTGGTGATAGGTGTGGTGGGGGTGGGTGGCAATGAGTGACAACAGTAGTAAACGATGACGGATGGCGGTTGTTAGTGGCGATAGATGTGGTGGATGCGGGTGATAGTGGCTGGCAACAATGGTGGACAACGACTGATGATGGTGGGTAATAATGGTGGTGGTGGGTGCTGATGATGGGCAACTGTGGTAGTGGAATGATGGCGATAGTAATAATAAATATAAGAATAAAATGACGATAATGATTGGTGGATGACAATGGTAACAATCGGTTATGAGTGGTGGTGGTAAGGGTAGTGAATGCGACGATGTTGTTGGAGTGGCGTGGTGATGGTTGTGGGGGGTGGGGTTGGGGCGTTAGGGGAGGTGGGATAGTGGTAGTGGTGGGGGTGGTGACAGTGGTGTTGGTGGTGGGGTAATAGTGGTGGTGGTGGTTGTTGTGGCAGAGGTGGTGGTGGTGGTGGTTGTTGTGATAATGGTGATAATGGGGGTGGTTGTTGTGATAATGGTGATAGTGGGGGCGGTGGTGGTAGGGTGGCAGCAATGGTGGGGGTGGTAAGATGGCAATAACGATGGTAGTGGTTTGTGGTAGGGTGACAATAGCGATGATAATGGTGGGTGGGTGGTGAGACAATGGGTGTGGTAGTGGTGGTTGTGACAGAGGTGGTGGCAGTGACAGTGGTGATGGTGGTGGGGCAATGAGGGTAGTTGTGGTGGTGGAATGGCGATGGCGGTAGTGGTGGGGTGGTGGAGATGGTGGTGGGTGGTGGTGGTAGTAAGGCGGTTCCAAACACTATTTTGTTTTTAAAGTACTTAAAGAGAAATTATAAATTCTAAAAATACTTTTAAAAAATCACCCAAAACACACCTTTAGGGAACTTATTATCGCTATTAAATTTGAGAAGTTAAAATAAAATTTAAAACAATCTGGACCGCGAAAAGTAAAAGTCATTTTGTTTATTTTTTAGATTTAAATTGAATTATACTTTATTATATAGATTAGTTATTGTCTGTGCCTGAAGGCACAGAATAATAAAAAAAAAAAGTCAGTAATGAATATATTTATTTACATTTAAAATTAAATCACAAATATAGAGGAGAGAAAAAAGAATTTAAGTACCAGTTATAATGGGAGTGAGCGATGGTAGTGATGGTGGGTGGTAGTGGCGGTGGTGGGGTGGCGATAGTGGTGGTGGTAGGGTGGTGGTGGGGTGGAGGTGACGGTGGTGGTGGTGGTGGGGGTAGTGGGGGATGGTGGTGGGGGTGACAACGGCAGTGGTAAGAAAAGTGGCAGTGATGGTAAGGTGGTGGTAGGGTGGAGGTGGTGGATGTAATGGGGACGGTAGTGGTCGGGCGACGGTGATGGTGGTGGGATGGCAACTATGGTGATAGTAGGCGGTGGTATAGTGACGACAGCGATGGTGTTGGTAAAGGATGGGAGTAGTGGTAATGGTGATGGTGATGGTGAGGCGGTGGGTGGGGTGGTGACATTGGTGGTGGTGAGGGGGTGGTGGGGTGGCGACGGTGGATGTGATAATGATAGTGGTGATAATGGTGGGGATAGTTTGGTGATGAGGTGGGGTTGGGTGGGGTGGGGGTGGTAATAGTAATGGTGGTGGGACTATGTGAGTGATGGTGGTAGTGGTGGTAATGGGGTGATTTCAAAAACTATTTTTTTTATAAAAAAAATATTTATGAGAAATTATAAGTATTAAAAACACTTTTAAAAAGTCACCCAAAATACAGTTTTCGGGACCTATTTTTCCTATTAAATTTGAATTATTAATATTAGCTGTTAGATTAACTTTAAAATAAAATTAAAAAAGATTTCAACTGCGAAATGTAAAAGTTATTTTGTTTATCACATGAGATTTGAACTGTATTATACTTTATTATATAAATATTCAATATATCATGGACCAAAATGATACAATTAAAATATTAGCGACCAAAATGAGAAAAACTTTATATTTTGAGAACCTCCCGTGCAACTAACCCCAATCTTTTTAAACGAAAATATAATTCAGAGATAAAATAAAATATTTTTTTATTAAATTTATAGTGGACATTAGTAATTGGAGGGATAAGGAATAAATCATGAAAATCATTATAGTTAATTGGACAATGTAAAAAATAATTATAATTAAGTGGTCAAAGTATAATTCATCCGTTAGTGCAAAATTTATACTATTACTGATAATTAAGCCGAATTTATAATTCGTCCTTTAAAGCTAAACGAGTTGAATTTAAAAAAAAAAAATTAGACTCGTTTAAAAAAGAGTTTAAAAAGGCTTAGCTCAAACTCACAAATCTCGACTCTTTTTTGGTTTATCTTATTTTTTAAACGAGTCGAACTTGAATAATTTTTTAGACTCGTTTAGAAAAATGAATTCGCCAGACCCAACTCAAGCTTGAACACGCAAAACTCAACTCAATTAGCAACCTTAACTATTAATTACGAGAGAACGGAGTTTTGGTGTTTTCATCGTGAGATATTTATATTATCAATGAAGTTAATTTATGGTAAAGTTAACTAAGACCAATTTCGGGTTGTGGGGTTAAATTATGGTATACAGAAGTAATATTTTGGTATCATATTTTTTTATTATATCCAATCACAAAGTTATGTGAAAAGTTTAATTTTTTTTTTTTAACCTTTTTTTAAAATTATTTTCACAATCAATCACTGGAAATAGCTTGTATTTAATTGATTGCTTTAATAATTGTTATCACTAGTAAAAGGAGAGCTTGAGGGTAGGGTTGTTAATCGAACGAGTCCGAGCCGAGTTTACAAAATTTGTTTCTTAATCGAGCCTTAAAAAATGTTTAAGTTTGACTTGTTTCCTAAACGAGCCGAGCCTGAACGAGCCCAAAACAAGTCAAGTCCGAGTCTGAGTATTTGCACATAAACGAGTTAAGCTTGTCGAGTTTGAGCCGAACTTCTATGACTTATTTTTTTAAACGAACTTAAAAACTTATTCAAGTTCAAGCTTATTTAGAAAAAGAACCGAGCTTGAACGAGCCTAATCCGAGTAAAATTCGAGTAGCTCAGTTTGATTAACAGCCCTACTTAAAAGTAAAACTATATACAAAGATATGGTAACGAAAAATAATTGTTCGCTATTGTAGTGAAAATTAATTCTAGTTCGTAGATAAATCGTGAATGCATTGCATAATTTAGACACGATATAATTTATATGAATTTCATATGATATTACCTCTATAACTAATTACTCCAGTTCAAGAATTTGATAAAAAAACAAAAAGAAAAAAACAGAAAATGGCTGTCGAAAGTTTATTTGACTTTGCATAGCACATAAATTTAAAAAATTAAAAGAGGTGAAAAAGGACAATTAAGTGAAAATAAATTACAGAGAATTACACCTTGATCCCTTAAAATTTATTATTTAATCACTTAGACCCCTGACATTTAAAATATTTTATACAAACCTCCTAAAATTTGTACGCACATAATATTTAGACCTCTGCTGTAAATATATCTGCTAATAAATTACACTCAGACCTCCTAAAATTTATGAATATGTATTATTTAGACTCTTTAAGTTTCAAATGTTATACTTAGACCAAAAATAGAACATGAATGTTGGTTGTAAAATTTAAAATATTTAATATTCTATATTTGATTTGAGTATTTTTGTCAAAACATAATATTTTAAATTTTAGACCTCTGCTGTAAATATATCTGCTAATAAATTACACTCAGACCTCCTAAAACTTATGAATATATATTATTTAGACTCTTTAAGTTTCAAATATTATACTTAGACCAAAAATAGAACATGAATGTTGGTTGTAAAATTTAAAATATTTAATATTTTATCTTTGATTTGAGTATTTTTGTCAAAACATAATATTTTAAATTTTAAGGGATTTAAGTATAATTTATTAATTGATATATTTGCAGCAAGAACCTAAGTGTTAAGGGTGTACAAATTTTAAGGGGACTGTATATATAATTAAAATATTAAGGGTTTGAGTGATTAAGATTCTCCCACTAAATTATAAAAAAGTGAATGTCATTTTATGTAAAGAAATGGACTTGACTAGGTTAGGCCTGCTAGGGCCCACGGATAAAAAAACCGGCAGCAAACCTCGGCCGGGGTGGGCCAGTCGTATGAACACGAGCGTTGACCAAATCTGATGGCTTGACTTGGCCATATCACAATTAGACAAAGGCGTAGCAACAAAGTATGCGTTTCTATCCCTCTTTTCTATAGAATGGTCAATTAAATAATAATCTAGTTCAAATAAAAAAAATAAAAAGTAATCGAGAGTCGGGTTGAGCATCAAATTAATTGGGTTTTATTTTTTATTTTTTTAATTTAGACTTTAATCGGGATCACAAACATCAAATATCTTATTCAAAATTGATTGATTAATCTTTTTAAGCTTGGGGTTCCACTCAACTTGAATTGTTTGATTAAACGAATTAAATTCAGGATCAAAATTCATTTAATTGAGCTCGTTTAATAAAACGCATTTAGCTTGAGCTTGTATTCAACTTAAACTTGAGTCTAAATTCATATGCAAGATAAAATTCGGCTTAACCCTTACGAGTGGTTAAGTTTACCGAGAGATCTTAAGTTTGATATTTTTTACATTCTGTAAGAGTCAATCACTCATATTTTTCAGGGGACATTTTCTTAAAATAGCTCACGCTACGGTGACAGGTCTTAAAATTCAAAAAAATAGTCGATGCAAATCCGACCATCCTATAAGAAAAAACGAAAAGGATGAGG
Organism: Ilex paraguariensis; assembly: GCA_963454935.2. Taxonomy (NCBI): domain Eukaryota; kingdom Viridiplantae; phylum Streptophyta; class Magnoliopsida; order Aquifoliales; family Aquifoliaceae; genus Ilex; species Ilex paraguariensis. The sequence continues at coordinate 71,083 of CAUOFW020009891.1, forward strand.
CACTTTTGGTTTGTGTCTATCGGCTTTGGGTGATAACATAGCATGCACTGTTGCAGTTGCGAGGAAAGCCGAAGGTATAGTGATTGAATTTGAAGCCAAAATAGCATTGGAAGCTGAAAATGATCCACTGGTTGCTGAAGCAATGGCAGCAAGGCAAGCTGTTGTCTAGGGCCATGAAAATCAATGGAGGTAATAGAAGGGGACTCACCAATTTATTTAATACTACTGTTGAAGTTGAATTATCAACTTATAAATTATTTTTTTTAAATAAAAAAATTACATAATTAATGCTTAATTTTTTTATATTATAAAATAATTTTAAATACGGATTATTATTATTAGTCGTGACACACGATGCAATGCTAAGCCATGCAAAACATCACTGGACAGCACTTGTTTTTACACATGGCCCCACAACCTTCTGTATTCTTTCTGCAGCCAAAATGCGACCGCAAAGCTTGTTGGTTGTGCCGTAATCGGCTCCCTTATTGAAGCATTCAGATTGCTGAATGATCCACACGCAAAGAGTACACAACACTATGCAACTCATGATTTGGCCAAATGGGAATTAAGGACAAAGTTATAAGAGTACACAACACTATGCAACTCGTGATTTGGCCAAATGGGGATTAAGGACAAAGTTATAAGGAAGTTATCGGGGTAGTCGTATCAATCGAATTTCTCGTCTTGATATTAGAGGATTGAGTTTTTGAATTCATAATAAGATTTGATGATTGACCGTTTTACTAATTTGTTCATTCCTGATATAAATAACATATACGATCAAAAACCTTATGATCCCACTAATAAAAATCTATCAGATAGTTTTTGAACGCTTTTCTTTAGCCTCACTTAAAAGAAAAAAGTCATAAGGAAGTTTCCTACCGGAACACACACACAGCTGCCTCCCTCAGGCATGCACACCACACATGATATGTTACTTCTTTACCCTTGCATCTCTAAGTTACTCAGCAAAAAAAATAGTAAAAATAAAATTATAATAATTGTTAATTATTTTTCTACATCACCCCTCCCTTTTTTCTATGTGGTGTGACAAATTCCACACTAAACCGGGGGACAGAAACAAGATTTTGTCATAAGTGGGGGCCAACCAGCAACCAAAAACAGTGGCACTTTTTAAAATTTTATTAAATGGAGTCGCTCAAAAAATTATTGACAACGTCACGTCTGAATTGAAAAATTCAAAAATTTTAAAATAAAATTCAAAAATTTATTATTGTGAGTACCATTGCGACAGTCGATTTAGGACATTATCACGGTTTATTTATTTCTTTACTTATGACATAATGCAATGATTCCTGATATTAATTTCACACGGCATCATCATAAAATTTACTTATTTGTCAATGCATATTACTAATATAATCACAGCTCTAACTCGACTTTGTCATACCTTTCCTCATTTTTTCTTTTGCTCGACAACTCATCTAACCATTCTTTTTCATTAAGAAAACACTCATACAAGTAATGAATGTCCACCACTTAGTTATTAAATATCGAGTCATCAAACTTTTTGAATATGTGAGGGGGCGATGTCCCCTTTTGTCTCCAAATAGTTTCGTCACGAACTACGCTCATAAGTTTGTCTTTCGACCTAAATTGCTTGACAATGACCTCTTTGAGTTGACGATAAGAAAATGAGTTAAAATCTATAACACAAAACATGACAAAATTTAATAAATTTATCCAGCGTTCTTAAATAGATTGATCTAACGACTACTATCATTCCTCTTAAAATTATTTACATTACACTGTATCTTCAGACACAAATTATCCATAATAGTCGATAAATTGCATCACCATGTCGAAGAGTCTCTTTCTTATCTTCACTTGCTTTGGTATCCAGACAACGGAGTCAACGGAAAAATGGCATTGTGATGAAGAAAAAGTACGTGATATTAGATTCCACGAAATTATGGTTTAACAGGTTAAGTTACATTTCAAACATAACTTTGTTTAAAACTTCTAAGCATAAACTATTCAATAGCCAGCTGTGAAATGCAGTGGTCTTATCACACAATATAATTAGGCCCGATAAAATTCACATGGTCTTATTATTTAATACGATTCAATATGAAATTAGCGAATTTAAGTTTAATTTTAGCATGTTCAAGTAGTAAACGGGTTGACCCGCATAATAAATGAGTTGCGTTCAGATATAATACCTTAACACGTTTATCACCCGAATACCCACTTAATAAATTAATATATTACTCGATTTAGTAGATTATCTATTTATCATATGATTATGCGTTTAATATATGATCCAATTTGTTGTAGAATTAGGGCTTTTAATTAAGATTTTTTTTTGTGCTATAGAATTAACGACTAACATGGGTCCGGAACAATGTTCAATTTTTTAATTTACACCCATTTAATAAACGAGCCGTACACAAAAAAAATAATGGAAATACGTTGGCACTCAATATAGAAAACTCTTATTTATAAAGGTTAATTGCAAATTGTACCTCAAAAGATCATTTGAATCTTAATTTGTATCTTTAAATATCAAAAATCTCAATTTGAATCCTCAAATGTATAAATTTGTATCAATGTGAACTTAAAACTAACGGTCCTTGCGTTTAAAACTAGTTGAATAAGTTACACCTAGACCCCCTCAAGTTTTTTATTCAATATTTGGACCTCTTACATTTAGAATATTACTACCACATCTCCTGACGTCTGTTCATAGGTAACTCATAACTCTCTGTCGTTGATATCTGTTAATACAATAGTTAAAAAACATGATTTTATCATAATTAAAAATTATAATTTTCATACTACACTTTATTTTATAGGTTCGTTATACGCTAAAGTTCAAGCTTACCGTTTGAATGTTCAATATAATGCAGGTATTTATATAATATTCTTTATATCTAATGTAATGCATCACTTGAACAAAATTATTTGAATGCCCAATTAGAAGAATATTTTTAGTCATATTTAGATTCTCAAATGATGTAGATGTAACATTTCAAATATGAAATGTCTACGTGATTAAGTAACAAACATGATGGGATTTATATGTAATTTATCTATTTAGTTTTAGATGAAAAATTGATGGTTATTAGTTTCAGATACGCATTGATACAAATTTTTATTTTTTAAGATATAAATTAAAATTTTTAATTTTTTAGAATATAAATTAAAATTTAAATAATTTTTTAGGGTACAATTTGTGATTAACCCTATTTATAATGCACTATTATGGGAAAGTTCGAGTGTAGACAAACTTATCTACGTCATAGAGACTACTTCTTTAACTAACACAAATTTTTTTTGATGAACCGCGAGTGACATGTGGTATGTTCTGATATATCCTGTTAAAATAAGACCAGCCCAATCCAAACCAAATTGGGCAGGCCGAAGGAACCAAGAGAAAACAACCTAAAGATAAGGCCAACCCAACCACCAAGACCGGCTTACTATGAGTCAATATCAGGTCGACCCATCAAAGGCAAAAAGCCCACAAGACACTCCAGACAACCCAACAAAATTGACGAAGGATAAAAAAAGGAAATTGCTTTTTTTTTTTTAGTCGAATTATGAATTTCTTTAAAATGAAGATTACGAAGCTTTACCCTTGGTTGAGATAATTACTTCATTAGTTGCCATGGGGGAGATGTGTACTTTGCCTAGAGAGCATGGCCAGAGTATGGGCCACTGAATTGCAGAATTTACTTGTGTACTTAAAAATAACTTTCACTATACCATTGACATAATACCATATATTTTGTTGAACGGTTTCAATATCTCTTATGCATTTTGTTGATCCTTGGTTAAGACAATTACTTCATTAGTTCTTATCCATGCAAAAGTCATCAATGCTACATCATCAACTTCCACCATATTCAAGTAGGCCACCTCATACCAACCTTCTAAATGTCAAATTTTCTCTCCCAAACTCCAACAACACAAATAGGTGGGCTACCTCCACGAACTTACAAAACTAATTGTGTTCGTTGATTATTCTCGTGTTGGCAAAAAATAGAATGCATTCAAACTATGTACCATTATTTCAAACCATATATTGTGCGCAATTAAGTTCAAATGTCTAGCGATATATTAAACGAGCCTTACGATCATTCAAATATTACTCAAACACAATAAGGCCATATATGACAACTTCGTGTGGATTTATATTCAACACAAACGGTTAAAAATCATACACCGTACTCTTCTATCTCAACTTTTATCTTCCTCATTTTCTCTCCACTAAAATTTACAAAGAAAAATATAAAAAAATTTGTTCATCAAGACTTTAGAATTCCTATATCTCGTTCTTAGATTCAACTTTTACAAAACAATCATAACTTTTACGGGTGGAAGTCCAATGCTCGTATCTCCATCCATGCCTTTGCTTCTCCTGCACCATAGGGATATAAGACTAATTGGAGTTTTTAGCACCGTAGGGATATAAGACTAATTGGAGTTTTTAGCGGATAAAGGCACGCAGGTGTGCCCATGTTATTTGATTTTTATTTGGATCTCGAGTTTGCATAAATGATGTGCTGACCAAAAATACTTACAAACACATCCGTCCAAACTTGTGTGTTGATTCAATTTATGATATATTTTTTTTGATAAGTAGTCGGCTCTATAAAACACATTTTTTCTAACAAATTTCTATAAAAAAAAAAACCAATCCAATGAAAAAGAACAAAGTGGCAACACTAACACCATGGACCAATAATCCTAAATCAGACAATCCTCCCCCACCCAACCAACACACACACACACACACACACGCACGACAGCACCCTGGAATCTCCTCACTTGTCTTCACAAAATCCACTTTAACGCAAACCCTAACCCAACCCCACCCCACTCCACTCCACCCATCTGTCTCTGTCTCTGTCTCTGTCTCTCTCTCTCTCACACACACACACACACACACACACACACACACGCACAAAATACGCACCACAGTGGTTCCTGTCGCCCTCAATTGCGACTTTCCCACCACTTCATTCACTGTCAACTTTCTCGCCCTTTTTTCTATATATAAATTAGGGCTTTAGTTCGTTACTGTTTAGATGAATAATCAATCATCTGGTTCTAAGGACTCTGAAGACGAGTCCTCTGTCACTTCTTCAGCTGTTCAAGCCACGAAAGGTTCGGAGACGGTTGAAACTATTGATAGCGGAGGTGGAGAAGAGGAGGCGGAGGTGACGGCGAAGGTGACAGACGATCCGATGGAGGAGGATTTGGTGAATCCGGCGACTGTGTTCTGTATTAAGCTTAAGCAGCCAAGGTCCAATTTGCAGTCCAAAATGAGTCTTCCCGAGCTTTGTCGTAATTTCAGGTAAACTTGTGTTTTTTTGAGCTTCCAATCCGGCGACTGTGTTCTATTTCTTCTTCTTCTTTTTATTGTGTTTCATAAAATAGGGTGAAATTTTATTTGTAAATTTAACCTTTGGATTTTCTTGCACTTATACCCTTTATTCTTCTGAAGAGAGAGCTATAGTCAAACGTCCTAGGTTTATTGATTAGGGGTGGAGGTGTGACTAATAAATCTCCATGAATAATCCGAATAGATAATATTATTCTGAACTTATGGACACTTCCAAATGAGACATGTTTTTGGGAATGTTTGTGATGTTCCCTTTATAAGGGTTGTTTAATCAACGAAAGGATAACGGAAGAGATAAAACCATTCTGAAAGAGGAAAACAGAAAACTAGATTTAAGCTAATGGTCAGAAAGGCACGAGTGGTGCTACTTTATTGGGTTGTGCTTTATCATTATTTGGTTTGGATCGAGAATTTTTTAGAACAATTTATATTTGGGCTTCTTTTTGGATATTGGTTTCAAATGATTTCAAGCATGTCCCTATCTTTTGTATCATTGCAAGTTTAAATGTTTCATGTAGCTTTTGATGAGGTTAGTTTGTCCCCCGTAGTGCTAAGCATTGGTTATGCTTTTAGTTTTATTTTATGGCCGGACAACTTGCCTACCTTCGTTTCAATTTATGTATCGCTTTTCTACATTATTAATTGAATTTTGCTTTTCATTAAAAAAAGGACAGAAGAGAGCCTAGATTAGAGAAGATAAGAGAGGGAAATGAGTGGAGACAATGTATTGGTAGAATAAGAAAGGAGGAGGAGTTGGAATTTGTCTGCCTAGCTTATTTCATTTCACATCCATAAATATATCTACAGGCTTTGGAAAATGTTAAAAGTATCCGAAACATTTTAAAAGGTATGCCACTTATTATAGTAAACATAAATGGATAATCCTTTAAAATCTCTAAATATACCTAAAGTGAAAACTTAAAAAATTAGAAGTTAATATGGAAAGATGTAACGTCCCAAAACTCACTCTAGAAAGCATTATNTCCTTTAAAATCTCTAAATATACCTAAAGTGAAAACTTAAAAAATTAGAAGTTAAAATGGAAAGATGTAACGTCCCAAAACTCACTCTAGAAAGCATTATTATCTATAAATCATTCATACCATGAGAGTAACTAATAAAATTCATAAATAAAAAGAATTTCAATCATCATATATAAAAATTAAAGTATAATCTAAAAAAAATATGCCAAACCTCGACAATTACATTAAAAAATCAAATATTATCTTGCAGTAAAATAAATAAACTAGTATTCTTAACATTATCTCATAATTAACCTTGCAAGCTAGAGAATAATGAAAACAACTCTAAACGTCCACTTCGGGATCTATGTTTCCATCAATCTGAGTTTTTCAGTATACCCGCTCATCTAATCCGAGCTTTTCTTTTAAACCGTAATTTGAAAAAGATGTTTATTGTTTGTAGGGGGTGAGCTTTAAGCTCTGTAGGAAATTTTTTTCAAGCTCGAACAACGTTTTTGAAAACATATAAAATAGGTTGGTCTCATTTTATAAAATATAATATATAAATTTTGAAATAAAACAGTGACAGTTTATCAGATCTCAAGTTTACGTTGTAGCAATAAACTAAATGAAGAAGCAAAACCAACTTTCAGACAGTAGATCATTACTAACAGTATATCTTAGGTATTGTCACAGGGTAACTTTCGTTTTTCTTTTGAGGCTACCTGTGAAGGCGTTGCTATTACAACTAGCCACACTCAACTCAAGAATAAGGGACAGACACTCACATAGAAGGCACACACGAATCTACTGGGACAACACTCCCAAACCTTATATATTGAACTCAACAATTTACAAGGACTCTCAAAAGCCAGAACACTCTCCTCTCTCCAGAATGCTCAAACACCTCTATTTATACAAGAGAAAGGCAGATGACACCCCCATCTGCCAAAGGGTAGTTACCCACGTTTTTGCTATTCCATAGCATACTGGACTAGTAGACTTGGTCTCTGTGCAACACCTGACAGACAGTTCCACCACTTCAAGTAACTGCTGTGGAACTGCCCCTTCATCAGCATGCATCTAGACTGGATTCAGACTGGGGACATCCAGAACTGCCTCAACAACTGCCTTGATTGAGAGTCTCAGCATCATAACTGCCCACATCCTNGGACATCCAGAACTGCCTTGATCGAGTCTCAGCATCATAACTGTCCACATCCTCCTGGTCACATGCATTGAGCAGCCATGTGCCAATCAGGTGCCCACATTCAGCATTCATGTGTCCACATTCAGCAGTCATGTGCCCACATTCACCAGTCACCCTTGCTACTCGAACCAATGTGCATGCTGGGTTCAACCCATGCCATGCAATCCGAAGCTCTGCACCCACATTGCTTCAATTGAGCCCACCCATGTTGCCATACTCAATCGGGTGGTCTCATGCNTTCTGCACCCACATTGATTCAATTGAGCCCACCCATGTTGCCATACTCAACCGGGTGGTCTCATGCTGCCTTGGTTCGTCCCAATCTGTCAAACCACTTAGCCGCATCACCTTGATTTCAATTTTTGGCATGCCTTGGTGCAAGGTGCCACCAAGACCGGCCATTTGCACCCAAGTCAATTAGGGTGTGACAAGCCACCCCCACCTAAAGTATCCAACGACCTCGTTGGAATGGAGGCATGGTATTGCTTGATGAGATCCTCGAACTGCCACAATGTCGTCTCTTTCTCCCAAGTGGCTTCCTCCAGTGCTTTCCCTTTCCACTTGACTAGGTAATGAGTTCTTCTATTTTTCTTACTCATTCCCTCAGTCTTGTGGTCAAGGATAGCTTCAGCTATTTCTGTGAATTGCTTCCTGATTGTTGGAGGAGCCCGACGCCGAACGTATCTGTTAGGGTCCTCCGGGTCCTCAACATACGGTTTCAAGAAGGCAACATGGAAAATTGGATGAAGCTTGAGACGACTGGGAAGATCCAGCCTATAGGCCAACCTGCCTATCCTCATTGTTATTAGGAAAGGGCCGTCATAACGCTGAATTAATCCCTTGTGTGCAGACTTCCGAGAGATCTTGTTCCAGATTGGTGGGGTCAATTTCAGCATCACTTTGTCACCTACTTCGAACTCTACTGCCCTCCTCTTCTCGTCTGCCCACTTTTTCATCCTCTTCACCGCCTTAGTTAAACAGTCTTTTGCTTCGTCGGTCCGCTCTTGATTGGTCCGAGCGAAGCGATATGCTGCAGGACATCTCCCTTGAGACTTTTGCTTGACTACTTCATGCGGGGTAAGAGGCTGTTGGCCAGTTGCCAACTCAAAGGGGCTCATTCCAGTGGACGAACTCTGTTGGAGGTTATAACTGAACTGGGCTACATCAAGTAAATCCACCCAATTGTCCTGGTTCGCTGTGACATAATGTCTGAGATATTCCTCCAGCATTGCATTAACCCGCTCGGTCTGCCCATCTGTCTGCGGATGATTACTGGTGGAAAGTTTGAGCTGTGTGCCCAACAGCTCAAATAAAGCTGTCCAGAATCGGCCAGTAAACCGAGTGTCCCTGTCGCTCACTATGTCCAACGGAAGACCCCAAAGCTTCACAATATGCTTGAGGAATAACAGAGCAGTAACTTCCGCCGTACATACTTTTGGGGCAGCAATAAAAGTGGCATACTTCGAAAATCTGTCTACCACCACAAATATCGAAGTAAAATCGTTTACCTGAGGCAAGCCATTAATGAAGTCCATGGAAACACTCTCCCAAGGTCGGCTTGGAATAGGGAGAGGTTCCAATGTACCCGCCACCTTCTTCCTTTCAATCTTGTCCTGCTGGCACACCAAACAAGTGCGCACATACAGCTCCACATCTGCTTCCATGCGGGGCCAATAATAACTTTCTGCTAGCAAGGCAAGAGTCCATTGCTGCCCTGGATGTCCTGCCCATAGAGCATCATGAGCTTCTTTCAGCAACATCTGTCGAAGTCCGCCTGACTTCGGAATATAGGGTCTCCTACCTTTGGCGTAGAGAACACCATCCTCTACCCAAAATCGCCGAGTCACCCCTTCGTGAACCTGCTTCAGCAATAAGCTGGTCACTGGATCATCTTTAGTCTGATCCTGAATTCTCTGCAGTATGTCTCCTGCAATCTGGCTAAGTGCAGCAACTGTCCCATCAGCAACTGGGATTCGACTAAGAGCATCAGCAACCTGATTTGCACTGCCAGGCTTGTACTGCAACGTGAAATGAAACTGGGCAAGAAAGTCCTGCCATCTTGCTTGTTTTGGTGTCAGCTTCTTCATGGAATTGAAACAGCTAGTAGCCACATTATCTGTCAGTACAAGGAAATGCTTCCCCAACAAGTAGTGCCTCCATGCATTGATGCAGTGAATGACTGCTGTCATCTCCTTCTCATGTACTGAATACCGCCTCTCGGTATCATTCAGCTTCCTACTTTCAAATGCCACTGGATGCCCATTCTGCACCAACACCCCTCCAAGAGCAAAGTCTGATGCGTCTGTATGGACTTCAAAGGGCAAATCAAAATCAGGTAAGCGTAAAATTGGGCTAGACGTCACCACCGCCTTCAATCGATCGAATGCCTCCTGGCATTCGTAGGACCAGTTCCATGTCCTATCCTTCCTTAGAAGATCAGTCAGCACTGCGACCTTCTTCGAATAATTCTTCACGAATTTTCGATAATAGTTTGTCAAACCAAGGAAAGAACGCAATTCAGTAACCTTAGTAGGGACAGGCCAATTTGCAATGACCTCAACTTTTTTCGGGTCCATCTTCACCACGCCCGCAGAAATAATATGCCCTAAGAATGAAATTTCTTTCTGGGCAAACTCACATTTTTCTGGTTTCAGATACAACTGGGCTTTCCTTAACTTTGTCAAGGCCAACCTAAGATGCTCAACATGCTCCTCAAGAGTCTGGCTATAAACAACTATGTCATCCAAATAAATCACCATGAAGCGGTCCAAGTATTCCCGAAATACATTGGTCATTAAGTTACAGAATGTAGCAGGGGCATTGGTTAAGCCGAAAGGCATAACTAAAAACTCATATGACCCGTACCTTGTCACACAAGTAGTCTTCTCCTCATCTCCCTCTGCAATTCTGACTTGATGATATCCCAGCCGCAAATCCATCTTGGTAAAGAAAACCGCCTTTCCCAATCTATCAAATAGTTCGTCGACAAGCGGCACTGGATAGTTGTTCTTGACAGTGACTTTGTTGAGCGCTCTGTAGTCTACACAAAGCCGTAAGGATCCATCCTTCTTCTTTTGAAACAGAACAGGAGCTCCATAGGGTGCCTTGGAAGGTTGAATGAACCCAATGTCCAATAACCCCCCAAGTTGTCTCCTTAGCTCCGCCAATTCTGATGGAGACATTCGATAAGGAGCCTGTGCAGGGATTTTTGCCCCTGGTATTAACTCTATGGCATGGTCAATCTCCCGTCTTGGCGGTAACCTTGCTGGCAATTCTTTAGGTGCCACATCCTTGAACTCAACCACCAACTGTTGTACTGATTCAGGGACTTGAAATGCTTTGGACTCCTCTTCCTCCAATAGAACAGCCAAGAATGTTGCCCCCCCTTTTCGCAAGCCATCTTTTACTTGTAAGGCAGACAGCATTTCCCCCGAAGACTTGGCTTTGGTGAGGGGAACAAAACAAGGATTGGGCATGTCCGTCACAAACATCCCATTTAAATGCTGCATCACCGACACCTTTGCCTTTGTAAGGAATTGCAGTCCAAGGATTACTTGGAAATCATCAAGAGGGACTGCCATAAAATCACATGTTCCTTGCCAATCACCCACTTTTAGAGGGACTTCTCTTGCGACGCCGCCTACTGGTTTTGCTTCTGAATTAACAACCTTAATCTGGCTAGAGTCTTTCACCAAAGCTAGACCAAGCCGCTATACTTCCCGATCAGAAACAAAATTATGGGTTGCACCTGTATCAACCATTGCATGGACAACCACATTGTTCAGGCGAATCTGCACAAACATCAACCCCCTCTTTGCCACTGTCTCCTCTTTGCGAATTGCATTAAGAAGTTGTAATGGGTTGACTCGTGTTGGTTCGTCAGAACAATTAGTTTCCTCAGCCATGAGGGCACTGAGCTTTTCCTTCTTGGGTCAATTTTTGGCACGATGAGGGCCATTACAGATAAAACATCCTGAGTCAACACCTCCCTTTGATGACGAGGCTTTGTCAGTCTGTTTTTCTGAATTGCCAAACTTCTCAGCCTTTTTCTACTGCTTATCCTTCTTAGCAAACTTGGCTTTCCCTTTCTACTCCTTCTCTAGAGGATTAGCTTGCGTTTTGTAATCAACCAGCGCGTCTGCTGCGGACATAGCAGCGGGTAAATCCTTCACCCCTTGCCGACGAAGTTCTGCCTGTGCCCAAGTTTGGAGGCCAGACATAAAGTTGAACAGTTTGTCTTCTTCTGACATATTTTTAATGTCAAGCATCAGAGACGAGAATTGCTTCACGCACTCCCTCACGGTGCTTGTATGTCAAAGTTTCCTNTTCTCACAGTGCTTGTATGTCGAAGTTTCCTCAGTGCATCACGGGCTTGCCAAGCCGTGTTGCTGGGAAGAAATTGCTCCTTCATTTCAGCGGACAGAGACTCCCAAGTAGTAATTGGAAGACGAGATTTGTCCTCAGAACGTGTTCACCACCATAATTTAGCATCATCGGACAGGTACATGCTAGTAAGATCTACCTTCTCAGCATCCGAAGTACGGATTGCTTTGAAGTAATGTCCCATATCCCACAGAAAATTCTCGAGTTCTTTAGCATTTCGNTTCAGCATCCGGAGTACGGACTGCTTTAAAGTAATGTCCCATATCCCACAAAAAATTCTCGAGTTCTTTAGCATTTCGACTGCCTGTGAAAGGCTTAGGGTCAGACACTTTAGCTTTCTGAGTGCTTTCACTGCCAGAAGCCACAGGGGCATTCTGCAATGCCCTCTTAAGCACTGAAACGTTGGTCTCAAGGGAACTCAATTTTTCTCCAATAGCATCGGTCCATGTGGAGATCGTAGCCAACACGTCAACGACTTCGTTTTTCACTCGACTGAAGTGATCAGATTCAGTCTTTTGAAGTTGTTCATGTGCAACACGCATCTCTTCGAACCGCTGATATAGCAACTCAATCTGCACAGAGAGAGCTACAACATCACCAGACTGTGGAGGACCAACCAGCTCCTCCAACCGTGCCACCTTTTCCCTTAGATCAACATTCGTTCCGCCAGCCATAATTGATCTGTTGCCAAAATCACGCTCTGATACCAAACTGTCACAGGGTAACTTTCGTTTTTCTTTTGAGGCTACCTGTGAAGGCGTTGCTATTACAACCAGCCACACTCAACTCAAGAATAAGGGACAGAAACTCACACAGAAGGCACACACGAATCTACTGGGACAACACTCCCAAACCTTATATATTGAACTCAACAATTTACAAGGACTCTCAAAAGCCAGAACACTCTCCCCCCTCCAGAATGCTCAAGCACCTCTATTTATACAAGAGGAAGGCAGATGACACCCCCATCTGCCAAGGGGTAGTTACCCACGTTTTTGCTATTCCATAGCATACTGGACTAGTAGACTTGGTCTCTGTGCAACACCTGGCAGACAGTTCCACCACTTCAAGTAACTGCTGTGGAACTGCCCCTTCATCAGCATGCATCTAGACTGGATTCAGACTGGGGACATCCAGAACTGCCTCAGCAACTGCCTTGATTGAGTCTCAGCATCATAACTGCCCACATCCTCCTGGTCACATGCATTGAGCAGCCATGTGCCAATCAGGTGCCCACATTCAGCATTCATGTGCCCACATTCAGCAGTCATGTGCCCACATTCACCAGTCACCCTTGCTACTCGAACCAATGTGCATGCTGGGTTCAACCCATGCCATGCAATCTGAAGCTCTGCACCCACATTGCTTCAATTGAGCCCACCCATGTTGCCATACTCAACCGGGTGGTCTCATGCTGCCTTGGTTCGTCCCAATCTGTCGAACCACTTAGCCGCATCACCTTGATTCCAATTTCTAGCATGCCTTGGTGCAAGGTGCCACCAAGACCGGCCATTTGCACCCAAGTCAATTAGGGTGTGACAGGTATGTAATAAGGTTTAGCATGAATACACATATTGAGAGTATCTTGACCCGCACACACACACTCCATCCTTGCAAGGATACACAACTTTAGGAAGGGTGTTTATCGATGCATTGGTAGTGATGAATCCAACCCAAAAATAGTATGTTAGCTCTCAGTCTCGATACCCGTAAGCGAATAGTAGTTTGGTCCTTGTAAGACACCAACCCCATTTCGAGTGGTAGGAAACTTTCAAACCTATTCGGAGTAAAAAACGTATCTACCCACTTCACGATACTCGATTAATAGTCACCCATGTTCATCAAAACATCCATACAAGAGAAACAATACCAGACCAATTCACAAAATCACGGGTAAACCAAGAACCATAATTCCTCATGTATTTTTTCAACATAACAGCTCAAGAAAATATGCAAGAGGTCATTAAGAAATATAACTTTATTGTTCAAACAAACCATTAGAGTTTTTAAATCAAGAACAATGTAATATCAAGGGTAAAACCTATATTTCTTGAAAATTAGGGTTTTAATAGCAAAAACGAGAGTTTTTATTTAAACGATAANCGAAGTTCTGCACCCACATTGCTTCAATTGAGCCCACCCATGTTGCCATACTCAATCGGGTGGTCTCATGCTGCCTTGGTTCGTCCCAATCTATCGAACCACTTAGCCGTATCACCTTGATTCCAATTTCTGGCATGCCTTGGTGCAAGGTGCCACCAAGACCGGCCATTTGCACCCAAGTCAATTAGGGTGTGACAGGTATGTAATAAGGTTTAGCATGAATACACATATTGAGAGTATCTTGACCCGCACACACACACTCCATCCTTGCAAGGATACACAACTTTAGGAAGGGTGTTTATCGATGCATTGGTAGTGATGAATCCAACCCAAAAATAGTATGTTAGCTCTCAGTCTCGATACCCGTAAGCGAATAGTAGTTTGGTACTTGTAAGGCACCAACCCCATTTCGAGTGGTAGGAAACTTTCAAACCTATTCGGAGTAAAAAACGTATCGACCCACTTCACGATACTCGATTAATAGTCACCCATGTTCATCAAAACATCCATACAAGAGAAACAATACCAGACCAATTCACAAAATCACGGGTAAACCAAGAACCATAATTCCTCATGTATTTTTTCAACATAACAGCTCAAGAAAATATGCAAGAGGTCATTAAGAAATATAACTTTATTGTTCAAACAAACCATTAGAGTTTTTAAATCAAGAACAATGTAATATCAAGGGTAAAACCTATATTTCTTGAAAATTAGGGTTTTAATAGCAAAAACGAGAGTTTTTATTTAAACGATAACCTCATTCAAGACATGATACAATTTGTAAGAAAATCAAGAAATAATGATTTTACAAAATATACATACGATTTAGAATCAAAACATACATACATATTAACCTTTATCTCAACGAACAAGTTTAGGAAAAACTCTTACCTTAATTCTTGAGATCTTTGATTCTAACTTGTTTCATTGTGATTACCTCGCGTTAATCCTTCAAGATTCAGCCCGTTCTTCTTTTTCTTCTCCTAAGATTTTTCTAGGTTTCTTGGGTTGAAAAATAGGTAAAGACACCTTAGATTGTGGCCTTAGGNTGACCAAAATTGCCATGCCTTAAACTCAATTCATATCATTTAGAGTGCTAAAAACCTCAATAAATAAATAAATCTCTTGGGGCTTGTTTGGAAGCGTTACAATTTTGGCTTTTTAAAAAAATGAAAAATAGAATCAGTTTTAGATTTTCGTTAGTAAAAAATGAAAACAGAAAACGTGTTTGGTTGCTTTTATAGTTGTAACAAAATCCGACAACAAAAACAGAAAACTCGTTTGGATGTAATACTTGAATTTTTTTTTTTTTTTTTGACTAGCTTGTATACATTAACATAATTCTATGCTACCTTAATTACTATTGTCCATGAAATTATGTGTGCTGGTTACAAACAGCAAACTGTGAGACTTGTGCCTTTTTTTCTCATTTCTTGGTAACATTTGACCAATACATTACACATAGAAAGACATTGCTTGCTAAAAACTCCAATATCACAGCAATTTCTTAAAAAAGATAACTGAACAAGGAGATTTAAANGGACCAAAATTGCCATGCCTTAAACTCAATTCATATCATTTAGAGTGCTAAAAACCTCAATAAATAAATAAATCTCTTGGGGCTCGTTTGGAAGCGTTTACAATTTTGGCTTTTTAAAAAAATGAAAAATAGAATCAGTTTTAGATTTTCGTTAGTAAAAAATGAAAACAGAAAACGTGTTTGGTTGCTTTTATAGTTGTAACAAAATCCGACAACAAAAACAGAAAACTCGTTTGGATGTAATACTTGAATTTTTTTTTTTTTTTTGACTAGCTTGTATACATTAACATAATTCTATGCTACCTTAATTACTATTGTCCATGAAATTATGTGTGCTGGTTACAAACAGCAAACTGTGAGACTTGTGCCTTTTTTTCTCATTTCTTGGTAACATTTGACCAATACATTACACATAGAAAGACATTGCTTGCTAAAAACTCCAATATCACAGCAATTTCTTAAAAAAGATAACTGAACAAGGAGATTTAAAAGACAAAATCAATGATCAACGCTTAATTAAGCCACAATTTATTACAATATAAAATATATCCTTAGTGTCTAAAACTTAACAAACGCTAATTTAAAGGAAAACTATAACAATATTGCTCTTCAGAATTCTGCTCCTGTTGTTCTACATAACTGTGTGCAGATAGTGATTATGTCTTGACTTCACCCCAATGGTACTCAATAAAGATCTCGGATGATAATCAAATGGATGAGAGCCACATAACAGTACAAGAAATTTATCTCAGAAAATCGGGGGGACTAAAGGGTAAGATCTTTAGGGTCCTCGATTAACTGAGCTAGAGATTGCAAGAATGAAGCTAGATCGGAACCGTATATGACACGATGATCTGCCGTAACATTTGCCGGTAATTATTGCTTCGTCAAAATTCAGTACTCAACAAGAAGTTACTCGCACGGTCTAATGAAAAAATCAAGACATCAAATACTAATAGTGGAAATAAACAAGAGATTAACCTGCATCTGACTTCTCATGCCAATCCGACCGTCCTTTGTAGCAACTACAGAGGGCTGAGATGCTCCAACAGCCATGATTGCACCTTGTAAAAAAATAATTCGCATACATCAGTTACATTTGCTCAATTTGGTCAAATGACAGGTAATCTACTAGAGAGGATGAATTTAAATTTAATTGCCAAAACTTACAGTTCCTGGCAGTAAAATGGCATCAAAGTGATCTACACCAAACATTCCAAGATTTGAAAGGGTAAAGGTACCTGGCATACAAAAAGCCAGCCATAATAAGCAAATGTTTAATCTGGTCGTATTCTAACTGTTGTAATAAACATGAATGGGTTATAATTGACCAGAAGGAAGCCCACACCACATCAGCTCACATGAAAGATCAAATAATTGCCTTTTAACTGTCATATAGTTTTGACAATTCTTGTTCTTGATTTTCATCTGGGTTTTGCATTGAATCTCATATTTTTGTGTAAATTTTGACTTTTTTGTTCTTGATTTTGATCCACAAAGACGAAGACAAAAAAAATCAACAATACAGCACAAAAGAAAAAAAAATACCTTGATGGAGAACCTTTCACTGTCGAATACGAAGGTTAGAACACCTTCGCCGTCGAAAGTTCAAGTTAATCCAGGAAGTTCAAGTTAACACACTCTTTGTGATGTATACAGCCAACCATAAAAGAATCAAAATCTTTTACTTTCTTGTCAAACACAAAACCCAAATGTAGCAGCTCAAAACAAATCCAATTAAAGAAGATTCAAACAAAATTAATAACGGTACAAGGATGGTNAAAATCGGGGGGACTAAAGGGTAAGATCTTTAGGGTCCTCGATTAACTGAGCTAGAGATTGCAAGAATGAAGCTAGATCGGAACCGTATATGACACGATGATCTGCCGTAACATTTGCCGGTAATTATTGCTTCGTCAAAATTCAGTACTCAACAAGAAGTTACTCGCACGGTCTAATGAAAAAATCAAGACATCAAATACTAATAGTGGAAATAAACAAGAGATTAACCTGCATCTGACTTCTCATGCCAATCCGACCGTCCTTTGTAGCAACTACAGAGGGCTGAGATGCTCCAACAGCCATGATTGCACCTTGTAAAAAAATAATTCGCATACATCAGTTACATTTGCTCAATTTGGTCAAATGACAGGTAATCTACTAGAGAGGATGAATTTAAATTTAATTGCCAAAACTTACAGTTCCTGGCAGTAAAATGGCATCAAAGTGATCTACACCAAACATTCCAAGATTTGAAAGGGTAAAGGTACCTGGCATACAAAAAGCCAGCCATAATAAGCAAATGTTTAATCTGGTCGTATTCTAACTGTTGTAATAAACATGAATGGGTTATAATTGACCAGAAGGAAGCCCACACCACATCAGCTCACATGAAAGATCAAATAATCGCCTTTTAACTGTCATATAGTTTTGACAATTCTTGTTCTTGATTTTCATCTGGGTTTTGCATTGAATCTCATATTTTTGTGTAAATTTTGACTTTTTTGTTCTTGATTTTGATCCACAAAGACGAAGACAAAAAAAATCAACAATACAGCACAAAAGAAAAAAAAATACCTTGATGGAGAACCTTTCACTGTCGAAGACGAAGGTTAGAACACCTTCGCCGTCGAAAGTTCAAGTTAATCCAGGAAGTTCAAGTTAACACACTCTTTGTGATGTATACAGCCAACCATAAAAGAATCAAAATCTTTTACTTTCTTGTCAAACACAAAACCCAAATGTAGCAGCTCAAAACAAATCCAATTAAAGAAGATTCAAACAAAATTAATAACGGTACAAGGATGGTACCATTACCATCTCATGTTGNCAAAACTTACAGTTCCTGGCAGTAAAATGGCATCAAAGTGATCTACACCAAACATTCCAAGATTTGAAAGGGTAAAGGTACCTGGCATACAAAAAGCCAGCCATAATAAGCAAATGTTTAATCTGGTCGTATTCTAACTGTTGTAATAAACATGAATGCGTTACAATTGACCAGAAGGAAGCCCACACCACATCAGCTCACATGAAAGATCAAATAATCGCCTTTTAACTGTCATATAGTTTTGGCAATTCTTGTTCTTGATTTTCATCTGGGTTTTGCATTGAATCTCATATTTTTGTGTAAATTTCGACTTTTTTGTTCTTGATTTTGTTCCACAAAGACGAAGACAAAAAAAATCAACAATACAGCACAAAAGAAAAAAAAAAAATTACTTTGATGGAGAACCCTTCACTGTCGAAGACGAAGGCTAGAACACCTTCGCCGTCGAAAGTTCAAGTTAACACACTCTTTGTGATGTATACAGCCAACCATAAAAGAATCAAAATCTTCTACTTGCTTGTCAAACACAAAACCCAAATTTAGCAGCTCAAAACAAATCCAATTAAAGAAGATTCAAACAAAATTAATAACGGTACAAGGATGGTACCATTACCATCTCATGTTGCAACACAAGACAAAACCTCAAAAGCACGAACCAAATTAGAATTTTCCTTCATAAATTAGATCATAAAACCCTAAATTTTCCATCANAGGAAAATGGCATCAAAGTGATCTACACCAAACTTTCCAAGATTTGAAAGGGTAAAGGTACCTGGCATACAAAAAGCCAGCCATAATAAGCAAATGTTTAATCTGGTCGTATTCTAACTGTTGTAATAAACATGAATGGGTTATAATTGACCAGAAGGAAGCCCACACCACATCAGCTCACATGAAAGATCAAATAATTGCCTTTTAACTGTCATATAGTTTTGACAATTCTTGTTCTTGATTTTCATCTGGGTTTTGCATTGAATCTCATATTTTTGTGTAAATTTTGACTTTTTTGTTCTTGATTTTGATCCACAAAGACGAAGACAAAAAAAATCAACAATACAGAACAAAAGAAAAAAAAATACCTTGATGGAGAACCTTTCACTGTCGAAGACGAAGGTTAGAACACCTTCGCCGTCGAAAGTTCAAGTTAATCCAGGAAGTTCAAGTTAACACACTCTTTGTGATGTATACAGCCAACCATAAAAGAATCAAAATCTTTTACTTTCTTGTCAAACACAAAACCCAAATGTAGCAGCTCAAAACAAATCCAATTAAAGAAGATTCAAACAAAATTAATAACGGTACAAGGATGGTACCATTACCATCTCATGTTGCAACACAAGACAAAACCTCAAAAGCGCGAACCAAATTAGAATTTTCCTTCATAAATTAGATCATAAAACCCTAAATTTTCCATCAACAACATCGATTAACCATGTATATTCACCCCTAAACCTCATTCCAATCAACAGGAAACTGAAATTAATTTTCTTCCAAGTAGACATGTAGAGAGAGACAGAGGAGTTGAACATACATTGTTGCCTTTCCAGGTCTGATAGGTTTGTAGCAACTCCTTGTCATCGGCGGCACCACCAGTCAAACCAGAACTCTTCGGCGGAGGCACCATTAACCTTCACCGTCTGGGGTTGAAATAGCGAGAGAGAGAGAGAGGGAGGGAGGGAGGTCTGATAGCGAAGAGACACTTGGAGAGGTTAGAGGAGTTAGGGTTTGGGATCAATCACTATTTATATGGTGGTCAATAAGTGAGGTTTTTTGGTGCTANGAGCGAGAGAGAGAGAGAGAGAGAGAGGGAGGGAGGGAGGTTTGGTAGCGAAGAGACGCTTGGAGAGGTTAGAGGAGTTAGGGTTTGGGATCAATCACTATTTATATGGTGGTCAATAAGTGAGGTTTTTTGGTGCTAACAAAGTTTGATCCCTTGACCTTATTAATGTTCCATGCGCGTTAAATGTTTTTGAAATTTTTCAAAAACGGCTTTTTTTCGTATTTGAAAATCGTCCATCGTTTTGAAAACGATGACAATAAAAAAAAAATGAAAACAGTTGTCAAACGAATTTTTTGTTCTGATTTTCTTCAAATATGAAAATAAAAACAAAAAATGAAACACATAAACGTTACCAAACGGGACCTTGATAATGAAATTAATTACNCGTTTTTGAAATTTTTCAAAAACGGCTTTTTTTCGCATTTGAAAATCGTCCATCGTTTTGAAAACGATGACAATAAAAAAAAAACGAAAACAGTTGTCAAACGAATTTTTTGTTCTGATTTTCTTCAAATATGAAAATAAAAACAAAAAATGAAACACATAAACGTTACCAAACGGGACCTTGATAATGAAATTAATTACAATTGTTTCAATCACCCAAAAACTACATATAAATAATTCACCATCAAAAGTTTATTATTTCTTAATCGACTTGATCTTCTACCACTTATGTTGTAAGATCAACTTGTGACTGAGAGGGTAAATGGAGGGGAGCTTGGGGAGGCCCAGTAAGTAGAACAAAACACAATATACATAATAGTTGATCAAACGATAATCAATTACCAAGGATCAATTGCAGAAGATTGGCAAAAATGATATTACTTTACAAATTCAACATGAAGAGACTTAATATTTTAATCTTTCAAATTACTTGTAGCTTTATACCCGATTCGTCTTGGCAACATGTTAGGTGTCACTTAGTGCATAAGAATTTCACACACACCTCTCAGGGCCACAATCACATCTTTTAACTATAATCATGTCACCGAGTACATTTGACGCATTTACTGCTAACTACCCAAGCAATTCACCCACAAAAATTATTTTTGGTATAATATACTCAATGAAATATCAAACGGATAATCAAATGACTTATTGGGGGTGGAATAATCAAAATACAATTTTGATTGATAACAACAAAAATGAACTCTTTGCAAATTTATTTATACCACTAATAAAAGTACCTTAAATAAAAAGTTTTTGATTCACTATTTTATCCTTATAAAGTATTTTAAATATCACATTATCTTTCTATAGTTAAATATCTAAGTTAAAATCATGTTCTTATGGACTTAAATCTCCAAATTATCCCATAACATCTCTTGTAATTCTCTATTCCTTATTTATAAATATCAAAGAACTATGAATTTTTTTAATTGACTACGTTACCCTTAAAAAATATATGCATCATTATAGTTTTTAATAAAGTTTTCAAAAAATCTTCAGAAACTCCATCAATAAATCATTATTTTTTCAAATATAAAGATAACATTATACCTACATATACGAATTTTTTTTTATCTATACTACTAATAAAAGTACTTTAGAATGAATATTTTTTGATTCACTATTTTATCCTTATAAAGAATTTTAAATACCACACTATCATTTTATAGTTAAATATCTAAATTACCATCATATTTTTATGTGTTTAAATTTCTAAATTACTTATAACATCTTTTTTACTTCTCTATGTATAAATATCAGTACATATAGAATTTTTTTTAAAAATTACATGCATCATTATAGTTTTCAATAAAATGTCTAAAAAATCTTCAAAAATTTCATCAATCTAACATTGCTCGTTTCAAATATAAAAATAACGTTATGCTTACATATGTGTATTTTTTTATCCAAAAGTTCAACCATTTCATTTTTAAGATTAAAAATAAACTTTTATGTAGTATTTTTAAAAAAAAGTTTATGTTAAATCAACATAATACTTTAATTACAGTAAATTTTTCATGTTTTATTAAGAGTTTATATAAAATAGATTATAGTGTATTNATATTTTTTTTTATCTATACTACTAATAAAAGTACTTTAGCATGAATATTTTTTGATTCACTATTTTATTCTTATAAAGAATTTTAAATATCACACTATCATTTTATAGTTAAATATCTAAATTACCATCATATCTTTATGTGTTTAAATTTCTAAATTACTTATAACATCTTTTTTACTTCTCTATGTATAAATATCAGTACATATAGAATTTTTTTTAAAAATTACATGCATCATTATAGTTTTCAATAAAATGTCTAAAAAATTTTCAAAAATTTCATCAATCTAACATTGCTCGTTTCAAATATAAAAATAACGTTATGCTTACATATGTGTATTTTTTTATCCAAAAGTTCAACCATTTCATTTTTAAGATTAAAAATAAACTTTTATGTAGTATTTTTAAAAAAAAGTTTATGTTAAATCAACATAATACTTTAATTACAGTAAATTTTTCATGTTTTATTAAGAGTTTATATAAAATAGATTATAGTGTATTTTTAAGTAAAATTTGAATTTTAGAATTTTAATATTCTTTTAAAATATGTATTATAGAATAGAATATTATGTTTTAGGGTTAATAGCACTTTTAATCTCTAAATTATGCATATTTTGTTAANCTATACCACTAATAAAAGTACCTTAAATAAAAAGTTTTTGATTCACTAATTTATCCTTATAAAGTATTTTAAATATCACATTACCTTTCTATAGTTAAATATCTAAGTTAAAATCATGTTCTTATGGACTTAAATCTCCAAATTATCCCATAACATCTCTTGTAATTCTCTATTCCTTATTTATAAATATCAAAGAACTATGAATTTTTTTAATTGACTACGTTACCCTTAAAAAATATATGCATCATTATAGTTTTTAATAAAGTTTTCAAAAAATCTTCAGAAACTCCATCAATAAATCATTATTTTTTCAAATATAAAGATAACATTATACCTACATTATAGTTTTCAATAAAACGTCTCAAAAATTTCATCAATCTAACATTGCTCGTTTCAAATATAAAAATAACGTTATGCTTACATATGTGTATTTTTTTATCCAAAAGTTCAACCATTTCATTTTTAAGATTAAAAATAAACTTTTATGTAGTATTTTTAAAAAAAAGTTTATGTTAAATCAACATAATACTTTAATTACAGTAAATTTTTCATGTTTTATTAAGAGTTTATATAAAATAGATTATAGTGTATTTTTAAGTAAAATTTGAATTTTAGAATTTTAATATTCTTTTAAAATATGTATTATAGAATAGAATATTATGTTTTAGGGTTAATAGCACTTTTAATCTCTAAATTATGCATATTTTGTTAATTTGGTCCTTATTGATCAATTTTGTTAATTTGGTCCTTAAATTATTTAGTTCAGCTGTGTTTGGTAATACAATGTTTGCATTTTTTTTGGTTTTTGTTTTCACTTTATCCTAAAAAAAAACAAAAATGTGTTTGGGGTGTTTTTTTTTTCTTTTGGCCAATCTGTTTTGTAAACAACCCCAAATATTGAAAACATGAAGATAGATTCTTTCAAAAACAGAGAAAAACAAAAACACGTGCCCGGAGGGGGGAATGGTTAAATGAGGTCTTGTCGTCAAACCCCATTAAAAGCAATTTAAAAAGATATTTGCCCGAGTATATAAACTACGAAAATTTCCCCCTTCTCATCCTCGCATCTCTCATCTCTCTCTCTCTCTCTCACTCTCTCACTCTCTCACACACACACACACATCTGTTGCTGTCTGAAGTGAACCTACTACTCTCTCATCTCTTGCTTGTCGAAGCAAAGACTATCTCCAGCTGAAGTAGGTTGATCTTGTCTCCGGCGTTGATCTCGTCTCTGGTGGTTCTCTCTAACTTAAAAAAAGTAATATTTATTTTCATTTTTTGAAGATCTGTACATATATATGTATCAANGTGCCCGGAGGGGGGAATGGTTAAATGAGGTCTTGTCGTCGAACCCCATTAAAAGAAATTTAAAAAGATATTTGCCCGAGTATATAAACTACGAAAATTTCCCCCTTCTCATCCTCGCATCTCTCATCTCTCATCTCTCATCTCTCTCTCTGTCTCTCTCTCTCACACACACACACACACACATCTGTTTCTGTCTGAAGTGAACCTACTACTCTCTCATCTCTTGCTTGTTGAAGCAAAGACTATCTCCAGCTGAAGTAGGTTGATCTTGTCTCCGGCGTTGATCTCGTCTCCGGTGGTTCTCTCTAACTTAAAAAAAGTAATATTTATTTTCATTTTTTGAAGATCTGTACATATATATGTATCAATATGCATAGATTTGACCTATTTATGTATATATTTGACCTTTTTTGTATAGATGTATACATATATGTATCCATGTATTTCAATTTCAGATATAGGGGTTTTGTTTTCAATTTTTTGATATAGAGATTTTTTATTTCAATTTCAGATCTAGGGTTTAGGATTTAGGGATTTTTCTTCATCTNTGGGAGGCATTGGGATTATTTCACTTATTTGGGATATTGCCTACTAGACACAAATTCATTTCTGTTTATTTATTGGACTGGAGGCTTTTCATTTGACTTCGTATGCTTGTAGGCTTTTTATATGCGTCGTTCTGTGAACATGTAAAATAATGCTCAATTTGAATGAATGCTCAATTTGTTTATGTTAAATAGTTATATCATTCATTATTCTGTGAACTTATTGATAGTATTTCATACATATGGTGTAGAGTAGACCTTTTGGTTGGTTTTATGCTTAATGTAACTAGTTGGGTTGGGATTTGAGAAGGTGTTATAAGTTTGAATCTTTGGATGCAGTTGTTATTAATAATGTCATGATGTATTGATAATTTGAATGTTTAACAACTTCTATTATTTTGGGTTGATATATTTTGTATTTTTTATGGGTTGATGGATGTATTGATATAAAAATGTGAATGTACTTTAGCATGAATTAATATAAAGTTAAAATATATGTCATAAAATATGTCTTATGTTTTAGTTTTTAGATTTCCTAAAACAACAATTGCATCCAAACACGTTTTCTGTTTCAACTTTTAACCATAGAAAAAAATAAAAACTGATTTTATTATTATTTTTTTTTAAATGAAAACGAAAATGTTACCAAACGCAACTTTAGTGTTTAAATGATCCATATATAAACAACCTATTAAGTTTTTGACGAAAGTGATCATGTGTTGGTCACGTGATATTGTTCGAAGGNGCACAACTTTAGTGTTTAAATGATCCATATATAAACAGCCTATTAAGTTTTTGACGAAAGTGATCATGTGTTGGTCACGTGATATTGTTCGAAGGAATGACATGTGGTCACTTTCGTTAAAGAGCTAAATGGACCATCTAGTTACTGATCATTTAAACAAGAATTGAATATTTTAGGGATAAAATCCATATATTGAGGACTAAATTGACAAAACGCACTCACTTTAGAGACCAAAAGTGCTATTAACCCTATATTTTATTCCTATTGACCGAACTAATTCCTAATTATAGTAAGCATTAATTAGAATATTGGTAAATTTTTTTATTTTATTCAATGAATTATAAGTTGAAACCAAATCAAATAATTTTCAAATGAATTATTTTTATCTTTTTTCTTATACTTGGAATAACAAATCGTTAGAAACAGTCAATACGAGGGATAAATACATAATTTTGATAAACTTGAGATGATATTTAATTTAGGTACACATATACCTAATATTTTTTATTAATATTTTATATACGAAAATTATTTATTAGCAACACGTGGTGGACTGCAAGTAAATTTTAAATGGAAGCATATTGGGAGTTATTTCACTTACCTAATCCTTGGTTGACATCGTGATTGCGTTGACGAACTCCTCCCCGCCATTTTGTAAGAATTAATGTGATCCTTAAATGGAAACCCCAGTGTTTTTTTCTTAGAATTTCCCTCTAATTTCTTTCTCATCTTTTTTCTAGCCTTTTCTTTTATCTTTCCCTCTATTCTTTTCCCTTCTTTATCTCTCCTCTTTCTTTCTCACGATTTCCCCTCTTTTCTTCCCCTCTCTCCTCTCCTCTCTGCTTTCTTTACTACGATTTACAAAAAGGGTTTGACTGAATTTATAGGCAAATGCAAGGAGGTGGTGTCCTCTTGCATAACTTGAATCCTTTCTCACCTAACACATGGGTTAGGTTTTCCTTTGCATTGCTTGTGTCGTTATCCTTGCTCACCTGACACATGGCTTAGTAGGCGTTCCTTTGCGTTGCTTGTGTCATTGTTCACTTGACACATGGCATAGGACACTTGTGGTATTGACAGGTGTCGCATGACTCACCCATCACATGGATTTGGTACATAGACACTTGCCACTTAAGCAACACAAAATTACATAAACATGACACCTCTCAATATACTTGTCACATAGAGAAACACACTTTGCTTCATCGTGTTTACTACGTGTTTTTCTCGAAATTCACACACACTCTACTCTGGGCAGGTGTCCCATGACACACTCCAAATTAGATACTTGTGTACGTACATGGCTTCCACTTATCACACATGCATGGTTACACCTGTCTCGGATATCGGTTATTTATCATTGATATTTTTCTTTCAACACGAAACATAATATTATGGTCACTGGGCTCGTCTCTTTAAAAGGAATCTATTTAAGTCCATTTAACTATTTCAAATCTCCAAAGAAGTTACCTAATCATTTAATCCTTCAAATTCCTCAAATTTTCATCACCAATTATAACCATGGTTTTATAAAAAATGCAGGATGTTACAAATATGCTATTTATTTCTTGGAATTGGAGACATGGACCTTAGCCTGTAGCAGTCTCTACTTGTATAAATTGGAGCTGTATTTGTTGGAGCTTTCAGTTTTGAGCCTTTGGTTGTTATTATTACTATTACTTTTTTGTGTAAATTGGAGACCGGTTACCTGCTGAACATATGTAAAAAAAAATTGATGCAATTGACTGATTTGCTTGTCTTCAGGAAGCATGGTCAAATTTGTTGTATCTGAAGAAAGTTCTGCTTATGGTTGAAACTGTTCTGATTTCTTTCTTTTCTTCTTATAGTTCTAATGCAAATCCCCCATTTTGGATCCCCATACATATTGTGATCCCAGAGCGACCAACTGAGTGTACGGTGTTTAATGTCATAGCAGGTATTGTGTACAACTTGATAAAGTTATGTCATTATTTGGCTGCAAAAGTTGAGTTTTAATTGTGATGAATATTGTCGTCATTTTTGTAAACTGAATATTACCTTTGAAAATATTTGCTTTATCACTTTCTGTGCGATTTAATAATTAGTGGACTAGATGTGTTGACAATTTTTGTGAACTGTCTGTGTACAGATACTTTTTTTGACGCTGCCATATTTATCGCCTCATTTCTTCCGATTCCTTAGCTTATAAGTGCTCATCAAATATTCTAGGCATTTTTAATTTCTTCACCGCCTCTTGTGGGAGTTCCAGCCAGAAACAAATAAACTAGTATGTTTACCAGTTGACATAAAATGGAAGTCATTATATCTGTTTGGTCTATCAAGCTAGTAATATTATCATTTACAATGATTACAATTATTGCAATTTATTTCAATCAAAGCAAGGCCCATCAGGATTGAAGGCCTCAATCATGTGTTGAGCATTTGGATGATGGTAAGAGCCTGTGTTGATTCACAAGCAAATAGTGACGTACTGATCATCGTGATTGTTGTTGTTGTTTTATGTTCTTATGGAACTTATCACACAAATCTTCTTGAATTGGTTAAAGATTAGGATTGGAGCAGTCTATTAGTTGTTGTACTGCACAATGAGGAGTTACTGTTGTTTTTACATTGAGATTTGTTTCTGTGAACTGTAACTTGTTACATTGGATATCTTTGTGCAGATTCTCCTCGTGATTCTGTTCAGTTTATTGAATGGTCCCCTACTTCTTGCCCTCGTGCCTTGCTAATAGCTAATTTCCATGGGCGGATAACTATCTGGACTCAGCCTTCTCAAGTAAGCTAGCCTTACTGGACTATTTACTTCAGAAGCAACAGTGGTCTTTGTTTCAGTTGTAGGTCTGCACTGTTTCTTTGTGTTCTTGGTTAATTATGGAGGTTAACCTCTCTCTCTTTTCTCTACCCCTTGCCCCCACTATCTATTGGTGCTTTTCTGTGACCTTCCCTGAATTGGGAAACCAACAAGTCACTTACATGACCTGATTAAAACTTGAAGACCCGAACACCCATCGTGTAAATTAATTTACCGATGTTTGTTTCACCATGTCTGTGTATGTACATTGCATGTTTATTGAACTCGAGCTTCTCTCTTCCTCTACGATCTGCCCCCCAAACCAACCCTGAGACACATAAACATCTTCTTTAATATATCTTCCTCTCACTCGGCAATCCCTAAGCAGTGAGTGCATGCACACGTATGTATTTATGTACGTATGTATATTGCACATGGAAGTTAGCAGAAGAAGGCACACACTGTGGCTGCTATTATTGGGTCCATGGGATGGACTTCACCGACTGACAATGGAAGTGGAATTTGTTTATGGTGGTTGCGAAGGTAATAGGTCCTTGGGGTGGGGGTGGGGGGGTGAGGACATTCTGAAGGTGTGTCCATGTGAGTGGTTAAAGTGATGGGTTAATGGAGTATTCCACCTGATGTAGGATTATTGAGATAAGAGCAAAAGAGAGAACAAAGAAGAGGGTATGGGGCGGAGAGAAATAGAGCAAGGAAAGAGGAGGAGAAAGAAGGAGAATAATAGAGAAGGCAGATCGGAAAGACGAAGAGCATGAATGGGAGAGAATGGATGGGAGGGATGAGAAAGAGAATTCCAATTCCAATCAATTCAATAATGCCAAAGCAGAATCCTCCTTGTACAAGGCCTATATGCATAGGCAACCCCCAATATTAACCAAATTAAAATATTCTTTAAAATGATGGTAACAATATTTAAATTCTTAAACAAAGACAAAAAAGCCAATGGTCCTAAATTAGAAGGTAATCTCAATATTAATCCCAACATTCTAATCTTCAATACACAACACTGAATAGTTATAAGAATTCACTAAATCTCTGATGATCTACAATCGGGTATATCGATTCTAAACGGGGTGAGTTCGCGATCCAGATCATCAAAATGTACGATTCCAAATTGTACATGTAACACAAATATAAAATACATATTAATTAACTACGCGTATATAGATTTATAATTATAAATTGTTTAGATAATAGAAAATCGAGCACAAATGTAAGATAAATAGTAACTGACTTAATGTTTATGGAAGTTCTAAGATGTATAATGTTGTATAGTGTTGAAAATGATCTAGATAAGAGTTTCAAAACTGATTGTGACCCAAAAAACGTATCAGCTAAGCCTATTCCCATCGTACTGCGTATCTCGTATCCGCATCATGTTCCCTTTATGTTCCCCATCACCAGCCTTTGCTATTACATGAATCCAACCAAGCTCATCCTTGGTAAGCAGTTTGGGTGTTGATTTTGCCTTTGANACCAAAACGACCAACGATCAAAGTAATATTCCCTTTATGTTCCCCATCACCAGCCTTTGCTATTATATGAATCCAACCAAGCTCATCCTTGGTAAGCAGTTTGGGTGTTGATTTTGCCTTTGATCTCGCCAAAGCTTTCTCTCTTTTAGGTGCGCTACAAATATAGTTCAAGAAGAAGGGGGTCAATGGTTGGGTCCATATCTGGGTTTGGCTAGTGTAGTTGGTTCAAATGTTAAAATATGGTTTTATTCTGTAAGGATTTTCATGGTTGTATTAGAGAGGGACTGTTGGGAGGTGCGGTTTAATGGTTGAACTGTGTATCACCATATTTGGCAGCATATTTTTTTCGGAAATCATGTTAAATTTTGGTTAGTGTGATGAATTTGGGTGTGTCTGAAGGTGATCATGGTGAAGGGATGGGTCTGCCAACAAGGGTGTGAGAGCAGTGGCGATATTTAAGATAATGGGTCTGTGCGCAGGCGTGAATGTCATGCCGATGAAGATAATGGGTCTGTGTCTGATGGTGTTGGAGCTGGCAGTTATTTAAGATTGTATATGGGTGGTGTGACGGCCATGATGTTTTAGTCAAGTGGTGGTTGTCAGGGTGAGAGTCTTGGAGAAGCTGCGATGGCATTGTTGGTGGCTTTACTGGTTGCTTTGATTGGTGGTTGCAAATGGGCCTCTGATTAGTTTGATATTTGAAGGAGGCTTGGTTAATGGTGGTGGGAAATGATAGAGTGATGGCTTAGATTAATTGTTTTCAAATGAAATTTGGATGGGCAGGGGTGTGACAGAATGGTGATCCAGTTTGATAAGTGTTGTATATATAGTCTTCTGGACAGAGGGTAGGGTGATTAAAAGTTGGAGGGGTGATGGAACTGGTGCTTGGCAGTGATGATGCTGATACACCGGTGCTTGGCAGTGGTGATGCTGATACACTGGTGCCAGCAGTTTTAAAGATAAAAGAGGGAGGGAGGAAGGGGGATAGGTGGGTCAGCGGTTNATGATGCTGATACACCGGTGCTTGGCAGTGGTGATGCTGATACACTGGTGGCAGCAGTTTTAAAGATAAAAGAGGGAGGGAGGAAGGGGGATAGGTGGGTCAGCGGTTTGAATGCACTGGTGCCACAAAGGTTAAGTTTTGCAAATTTTACTTTTAAAAAAAGGGGTGATGGTGGTGGTGGTGTTTGATGTTTCCCATGCAACTTACCCTTTCTTAGTTATGCCATAGCAATCTTTTACCAAGTTATCATTTTCTTTCTGAAAAATGATACTTATTCTTATTGAGCTTCCACTTGGTTTGATTATCCAGGGCACGGCTAATCTGGTAAGAGATGCTAGTTGCTGGCAGAGGGAGTATGAGTGGCGGCAGGATATTGCAGTTGTTACAAAATGGCTATCAGGAGTGTCTCCAGTATGCAGTTATTATCTTTCTTTTTTTTTTTTGCGGATGCAGTTTTTATGTCTTGTTATACTACTTCATAATTTAATGCATATTTGATGTTAAGTTTTGTTTGTCATTAAACATTAGTATAGGTGGCTTTCCTCGAGGTCCAGTAGTTCCACAAAGTCAACTTTTGAGGAGAAATTCCTTTCACAGCAGCCACAAGCTCCAGGTTCGTTTCTGGTTCTCATGTCTGCTTAATAAGGGTTTGTCATTGTTCTGCCAGGAAGTTGTCGAGGACTCGAGCTTAATTTTATTTGTGCGCAATCTGGAGTTTGTAACACAGTATTATTTGTTGTTCTTCTTTTCTATGAGGAATTATTTGGATTAATTGTCGCCAGAGTAATAGCATTACGCACAAGTAATGTATCAGTGTTTACCATTTTCTTTAGAATTATGGGGGACATGAGGGGAGCTTTCTTTGCTTTTCTGGTAGCTAGGATTTTACCAACATTTATTTCGATAGGAAACGAAAACTTTTATTAATGAAAGGATTATACCAGCATTGATCCCACCCTATGTTTACAGTTGGCTACAAACAAGAAAAAGGGTGGTGGGGCATGAAGGGGAGTTTTCTTCAGTAGTGGGTGGGGAAACTGTGCCGGGAAGTTCGGGGTTTCATGACTTCCAGATTCCTTCTTTAGCCTTTTGATGGTATTATATGTAAATTGTCAACTCTTGGGGTGTCTCACTACCTTCAAAATTATGGTCCATCAATATGATCACTAGTATTGTTGGAGGCCATAGAAGGCATCAAAACAATCTTATGTGTTGTTCCTAGAAAGCACTGCCTTGCTAAGGATTATTCCGTAAAAGTTATCGGGGCCTTTTGATAAAGGACGTTGCCTTGTGTTGGTCTTGTGACATGCATGGTGTTGGTTGGTAGAGAGTGTAGGCGAACTGAACCTTATATATAATGAAATTTGACAGATCCTCAATTTTTACCTTTACTCTGTTAAATTTTGAAAATATGACGGTTTTGGTGTGAATGAGAGAGGATTATTTTGCTTCTGTCTACAACATATAGCCATGGTTGCTTCTCTAAATTGAGGGATGTACATGAATGATTGGAAAATCATTGAAAAGGAGCTCTGTTCGACATGTGTAACTATAGTAGGTAATATGAAGACATGCAAAAGCTGTTGGCATCTTACGCCTATGATATCCTGTCATGGGTGGTTATTTCTAGGCAGATAAGTTGTACAGGGTTGGTTCTTGTGAAGTCCAATCAGCTCCAGCAGCTTAGAAAATTTTCCACCTTTTCATTTACAATCTAATTTTTTTGAACCTTGCTTTTTGGAGCCAAGGTTTAATCTATGTATCTGGTGAAAATGTTGGAGTGGTGGCAAATACGTTGCGGTTATCATTTGGCAGTGCATTGCTGCTGCTGCTGTTATAGTCATCTATTACAGCTTTCCTTGATAGTCTTCTCCCTGTTTGACATATTTTTCTTGCAAAATGCGAAGAGCACAGTATATCTATATGTCATTATGTAATGCATTTTCTCTTGGTTTTGATGACAGCTGGCTGGCCAAATTTTCTTTGTGTATGTTCCGTTTTCTCATCAGGCTCTGTTCAACTCCACTGGTCTCAATGGCCGCCTAATCAGAGTGGTGCAGGATCAAAATGGTTTTGTACGAGCAAAGGGCTATTGGGAGCTGGGCCTAGTGGTATTATGGCTGCTGATGCTATCATAACAGATTCTGGAGCCATGCATGTGGCAGGTGTTCCAATTGTAAATCCGTCAACCGTTGTTGTTTGGGAGGTAACACCTGGCTCTGCAAATGGATTTCAAGCAACTCCAAAGACAAGTGTGAGCAACGGAGTTCCACCTTCACTTAATCCTCCTTCTTGGGATGGTTTTGCTCATCTGGCTGCATATTTGTTTAGCTGGCAAGAGTGTTTGCTATTGGAAGCCAAGCAAGGGAGAAAGCAGACAGAGCAAGATTATAGTGACATTGTAGCACTTCATTGTTCACCGGTTTCAAATTTTTCTGCGTATGTGAGTCCTGAGGCTGCAGCACAATCAGCGACCACCACTACATGGGGCTCTGGAGTTACTGCAGTTGCCTTTGATCCAACTCGTGGAGGTTCTGTGATAGCTGTCGTGATAGTTGAGGGTACTGTCTTGTGTTAACGTGAACTGATCTTATTTTCTTTCTTTCTTTCATTCTTTATATCTTTCTGTTTATATTTTAGATTCATCTTGCTGAGGGAGCAAATTTACTCCTGCCTATATATTTGACGTTGTGAAGCATGCATTTTTTTGCAGTGCTGTTAATGTGGGCAGTATACTGTTGTTTATCCATGTTACTTACTCTGTTAGTTTATCACATTTTTAAGCAGCTAAGGATGTTTGGTCATGCACTTTTAACATATAGGGCTCTGCTTGATATTTGTTTTTAAGTACCTATTTGACTTGGTATTTCAAGCCACTAGATGTTATACCATGGGTTATCTCTTTTGTCTTTATACATAAGTTTCAGGCTTACAGAGCTTGATTCTATTTCTATTTGGCTTATGTCGTTGAACCATGTATAACCAACGAATCTAGTTCCTCACATGCACTTTTTTAATTGTCTTATCCAGTATTGCTATGAGTACATATTGGGTGGCTATTAAGGTCCAGTAGGTATCTTGCTTCTTACATTGTTCTGCTATGGGATTGGTGATATTTCTTATTGTAACATTATCACCGTCATCATGATTATCACCATTATTTATATTATTAGATGGATAATGTTCTGTTACTTATGATATCTGTACTAATGTGTATACTATGGTGCTATATTTTGATTGACCATCAAAAGATAAGCTGCCATCAAAGTATTTATGCTAATGAAATGGAAGACTTAAACTTTCCCCGACTTTATGAACTACTTGAAACAACATATACTCAAACTCAACTTAACTCAATAAAGCCTTGTCCCAAGACTCCCAACATTTTTGGAATTGGCTGTATAAAATATTGCGAGTTGTTGTGTCCAATATCCCTGGAGGCATAGGGCTTCTACTTGGTTATCATGATTAGTTTCAATATTTTTTTAGATGATAGGCTCATTACATTTGAAATGAGGAGTGCGACCTAATGCACTAGGTTCGTGCCACTACAGGATCTGGGGATGGTCTGATGTACACATCCTTGCCCCTCCGCATGTGGAGAGGCTGTCGCGAAAAAGGAAATTTTTAAAGTTTTTATTTGTAGCACAGTAAAGATAGAAGGCATGACATCTGAAGGAAAGAATGGGATCTAGGGTTCAAGTCTCATTGTCAACAATCGGAAAGAATCCTGTATTTGTGTTGAAGTTTGACACCATTCTCATCTGAAGATTTTAGTTGTATAGGCTAATCAGTTGTTGATTTTATCTCTGCAGGGCAGTACATGTCCCCTTATGATCCTGATGAGGGCCCTTCAATTACAGGATGGAGAGTTCAACGCTGGGAGTCGTCTCTTGAGAACGTTGTCCTCCATCAGATATTTGGAAACCCCACTTCCAGTTTTGGTGGGCAGACACCCAAGCAGACAGTTTGGGTAAGCAAAGTGAATAAATGCATTCCAGCAACTAATGATTTTAAAAGTCCCCAAGCAGCTGCTGCTGGACCAACTTCTGATGGACGAAACACATTCGAATCTGGTGTTGAGAAGGGAAAGAGGGCCAGTTTTGATCCCTTTGATCTGCCAAGTGATGTTAGAACTCTTGCTGGAATTGTGTATTCTGCTCATGGTGGTGAGATCGCTGTTGCTTTTTTACGTGGTGGGGTTCACATTTTCTCGGGTGCAAGCTTTACACCTGTTGATAACTACCAGATCAATGTTGGTAATGCCATTGCTGCTCCTGCTTTCTCTTCTACGAGCTGCTGTTCAGCTTCTGTCTGGCATGATACCAGCAAGGATCGTACTATACTGAAGATAATTCGTGTTCTTCCTCCTGCTGTTCCAAGTTGTCAAGTTAAAGCCAACTCTTCAAGTTGGGAACGTGCAATTGCAGAGAGGTACTCTATAGACATGTTTTTTTTATGCATTTAGAATAACTTTGATATGACAAGTAGTAAATTCCATTGGTCTTTATATTATCCGAAGTATATGGTCCGGAAATTACTTAGGAATTCTGTGTAATGATGTTGTTTCTTTAATCCTGAATAATCAAGGCCATGTCTTGGCAGATTTTGGTGGAGTCTTTTAGTGGGAGTTGATTGGTGGGATGCTGTTGGTTGTACGCAAAGTGCGGCTGAAGATGGCATTGGTAAGAGTGCTTAAATAATTTGACCATGTGATTATGATAAAACGCTGATTAAACTCTTGGACTGTGATTGGATATACTCGAACTGATGCAATTATTAAGAACCAGCATCGATACTGGGCTCGGCAATTCTAAACATGTGATTGGTAGGGTTCTATGAATAAAGTTGTCACATTTTTCCATAATTCCGTGGAATTTAAAACAAAAAAGTGGTCACCTGCCTCTGTTTTTAACAGATAGGTTCAAGTTGCTATTCTGTTTACCGCAGCTAAGGATCAAAATTTTGTTTCTTTTCAATCAAAAGGGCTGAAACATTTCGAAAGAGACACAAAAGTGGTGCTGAAATATATACATTTCAAAAGAACACACCCAAACAAACTCATTTCAGTTTTGGACTAATAAAATCTTCAACATAAGTAGTCTTCTAAATTTTTTGCGGTCATGGAAAGATTTGAAAACAGTTAATTCATCTTAAATTTTTTTACAGTTTGCATATGTAGAGGTGGTGGAGAGAGATAGGGAGAAGATGATAGAGCTACTTTCAAACCATTCTCTCTCTATCTCATGCATATCTTTTTCCTTGTTTAGCTGCTTCTAGATTTCTTTGGAAAATGATTCCTCCCCCCACCCTTCCCCCTGAAAACACTGAAATTACCGCATTAGGTCCCTTATTCTTTTAATCTTTCTCTTCACCGTTATTTTCTAGAACGAGCCCTCAGCTCTTGTTTGATAGAGGAGATTCTTCACCTTGACAAGATTCCTTTGACTTGATTTTTTATCAATTACTGGTATGTTTGGGATAAATGTCTGGATCTTATTTAGTTGGGCCCTTAAATCGCTAGATGATACATATGTATTCTTTTGGTAACAATAAATTGTTTATGATTACTTTCAAACTCCTGATGTTTCTGCATAAAGAGAACTTCTTCCTTTCCATAAATTATAAACTCTGTTTGCCTGGAAATTTCCTTGGGGATTCAATGCCAATCATGTATATTTGCTTCAAGATTTTTCTTATATCTGTTCTCTTAGAAATTCGAGTAGGATACAAATGCCTACGATGGCTTGTTAATGAAATATCCTTGCATGTCTTTAACTGAAAAATTCTTTGGGCTGGGTATTGACTCTTTTTAATGACAGTGCTATTCTTTTATTTCAGTATCCCTTAACAGTGTCATTGCGGTGTTGGATACGGATTTCCACTCTCTTCCTTCCACTCAGCACCGACAACAATATGGACCTGTATGTNTTATTCTTTTATTTCAGTATCCCTTAACAGTGTCATTGCGGTGTTGGACACGGATTTCCACTCTCTTCCTTCCACTCAGCACCGACAACAATATGGACCTGTATGTTTCATTGAACTATTTCCATCTCTGTTCTCCTGGTCTCTATGTTAAAGTACTATTTAGCTTCATATGGGGGTTTGAATCTTGATTACGTCGATTTTAGTTACATGCTGTGTTGTGTGAAATCTTTCCTTCCCACTGCATTCTTCTTGTTTTATTTTATCCTGTTTTTACTTACGTGACTTGCTTGGTTAATACTTCATTTCTCATGTGAGTTGCATGTTGGTTGGGATGGGTCTAACCACACCCATGCTTCCTTTTTTTTTTTTGTCTTCCGGTTTATGGGTTTAGTTTTCGAAAAAGAGAATGGTACAATACAGTTCAAAACATGTCCAGCCACACAGCATACTCTAACATTAGAGATGCTCTGGCAGAACATAGTGTACTATGGAAAATGCTATCACAACTTGATAGGCGTTATGAAAGAAAGCTCTCTCACATCTCGACAGTCTAAAATCATACCATGCCTAAATAAATGGTGCAATCAAATTAAGCCACATGCATTTTTTTTTTTTGGGGGGGGGGGGCAGGGGGCATTTCGAGGGAATAGGCATCAATACTAGAAGCTCCTAAGATGGTTTCTCCTTATAGTTCTACCTCATTCATTATTCTTCCATATAGGCATGGGACTAAGCATTTTTCGGCGTGAAAGCACAAGTATCTGCCTTGGAATCTTCAAGCTCAAGAAGTTTCCTTAGCGATTCATTCTCGGCAGCCAAGCTTTGACAATTTTCCATTTTTTACTCGTTCAATATGCCTCCTTTCTAGGAGAACTAGCAGCCAAAGATGAAGTCCCCTTATTTGCAAGTGAATGCTTCATTTGTTATGGTTACCATGAATATTCGTTCTATTTTCCTATTTTGATGACTCATGAGGAGAAATCACATCTTTCTCCAATTTCCTTCTTGTTCCTTCCCTTCTTTCTTTCTGTTTTCTTTTACCCCGATAAGAAACAAACTTTATTAAAAAGTGAAAAATAGAGAAATGATGGACAAAAAGTTCAATTCAACCAAATACAAGATACTTGGAAAATTAAAACAATGATCATACAACACTAGTCATCACAGTACACAATTGCATTCCATCCATGATCAATGAAAAATAGAAGCAAATCTCGAAATTCTTTCCTTTCCTTCTTTCTTGCTTGAATCATGGACTTTGGAAACTTCAAGCTCTTGTGGAAGCAAGGAAGGAATAGGAATTGGTAAATGAGTTACAAAGTAGAAAATTTCTGTTTGTTAACAACTATAGGAGAGAACTCGCTAATCTGTTTCTTCTTTCCATCTTGAATGCCTTGGCCTTTCTTACAGCTGAGGAAAGCTTCAAATTTGATGATACTTTTAATGTGTTTCTATATTTTTAACAGTAAAATATATTATAATTTGATATAATCTTTGTAATATTGGTATCTTCCAATGCTCAACAGTAACTTTTTATCATTGTGGAAGTTGATAATCATCATGACCTTTTGGTAGCCAGACCTCATCAATTTTTGACCAGCCACTTACTGTTCAAGGGAGCATTGAAAACCAAGTACAAATGATACAAATTGCGCTAGAGTTAGATGATGCGAAATTTCACTTATATTGCCTTGTCATCCTTTTGTTTATTTGTTGAGACTCATACTCTATGCTGATATGAGTTGGTTGTGAAGTTCTACCAATCGCAATATGAATAACTTGTCCCTTATCCTGCCTATTTTTCATTGACCGGTGGAAGAGAGAATCCCTTCTTCCATTTCATGCAGGACCTTTCTTCCCTTCCTCGTTTCCGCTTTAGTTGTTATACTACTTAGCCATACTTTGTTTGTTATCTGTTGGGTTTCTGTGCCTTAATAAAATTAATTTTAACGATGCAGAGTCTAGACAGGATAAAATGCAGGCTATTAGAAGGTACAAATGCTCAAGAGGTTAGGGCAATGGTTCTTGATATGCAAGCCAGATTGTTGCTGGATATGCTTGGGAAAGGAATTGAATCAGCTCTGATAAATCCTTCAGCTTTGGTAGCAGAGCCATGGCAAGCGTCTGGTGAGACTTTATCTAATATTGATCTTGAAGCAATGGCTGTTGACCCCGCGCTAGCATTGAGCATCCAGGTTTGCTTTTGGCAGTTTTCTCATTTTCCTTTTTATTTGCTGCCTCTCAGTATTATTGTTTCCTTCATTTCAACAAATGGTCTGAAATTGATCATATTACCTGAAGTGTTTAGTTTTCTAATTGTCCAAGCAATATGATGCAGGCTTATGTTGATGCAGTCCTTGATCTAGCTTCACACTTTATCACTCGCTTGCGACGTTATGCAAGTTTTTGTCGGACATTGGCAAGTCATGCTGTTACTGCAGGTACAGGTGGAAACCGAGGTATGGTGACCAGCCCTACCCAAAGTTCCGCTTCTCCTGCAACAACTCAAGGTTAGTGTGCACC
Organism: Ilex paraguariensis; assembly: GCA_963454935.2. Classification (NCBI taxonomy): domain Eukaryota; kingdom Viridiplantae; phylum Streptophyta; class Magnoliopsida; order Aquifoliales; family Aquifoliaceae; genus Ilex; species Ilex paraguariensis. The sequence continues at coordinate 110,240 of CAUOFW020009891.1, forward strand.
CCACATTTGGTTCTATGATGTTAATAATGTTTACTTATGGTGGGTTCATCAGTTGGAGGAACACTGAGTTCTAAATCCAGTTTCTTATTTTCCATTTTTTCTTCTAAATGTGTCATTTTTGCTGATGGTGTGATACCATGTCTGTCCAGGAGCTCAAGGTGGTACTGCAAGTTCTGCTGGAAGCACTCAAATACAAGCTTGGGTACAGGGAGCTATTGCAAAGATCAGTAGCACAGCTGATGGAGTTCCCAATTCAACCCCAAACCCCATAAGTGGCCCTTCATCCTTTATGCCTATAAGTATCAATACAGGAACTTTCCCAGGAACTCCAGCTGTCAGGCTTATTGGGGACTGCCATTTCCTTCACAGATTATGCCAACTTTTGCTTTTTTGTTTTTTCTTTCGGCGAGTTCAACTACCCCGTTATGGTGGCGGTGCTCAAAGAAATGCGGATTCATCTATGCAAAAATCTCAGCCTAGTGGCCCAGGCAAGGTGGAGGAAACCAACTCTGTTTCCACAAAACCCGCATCGGCTATGGTTAGGTCAGAAGACGTACAGGTTTCTCGGGCTGGTCAGGTTGGCACAGGATCAAAAGGACCTGAAGAAGGTCCAGCTAGCCGGTCAAGGTTAGGCTTTGGCAATGCTGGTCAAGGATACACTTTTGAGGAGGTAAAAAATGATTGTCTTATGATTTGATACCAAAGCCTCGTATGAAATGAAGGTCCTACATTAAGTTTCAGTCTAATATCTGGTTGATATTCAATTTGTGTAATTCTTGTCAGGAAAGCCAAAAGGAAGGGGTAAAATATGGAGGAAGAAGAAGAAAAGAATTTAAATAACCCATTAACTAGGAGAGCTTGCTCCATGTGTCAAAACTTTGAGATTCAATAACCATCTAGTAAAAATCCAAGGTGATTCTATGTAGGGGTGTAAATAGGCCACATGGTGATGAACATTAGGAATATTATGTGTGCCTTAATTGAATAGATTTTGTGTTTGAANACTTTGAGATTCAATAACCATCTAGTAAAAATCCAAGGTGATGAACATTAGGAATATTATGTGTGCCTTAATTGAATAGATTTTGTGTTTGAACTCAGCTCGAGCCCAGCTGATTTTCATGATGCATGATTGCAGTTAGGCCGGCTTATTATAATAAATCTAAGCAGCCGGTACATGGTGATTTCAAGAAATGGAAGTGGTTTATGTGTTTGTTCACTCCATTTGATTGTACTTACATTGAATGTTTTTCTCTCACAAGAATAATTTCCGATTCAGATTACATAATGTCTTCAATATAATAAGACGTTATTGTATTGAAGATGATAGAATGATTTGCAAGTAAAAGTGAGAAATCAATGCTTCTTTTGTCATTTTCTCCTTGTCATCTGATAATGTCAAACATGAGAATATTCGAGAAAGCCCTGAATTTACAACTTAATTTTGAGGAAATTTGACGAACATATACTACAAGCCAATCANCATAATGTCTTCAATATAATAAGACGTTATTGTATTGAAGATGATAGAATGATTTGCAAGTAAAAGTGAGAAATCAATGGTTCTTTTGTCATTTTCTCCTTGTCATCTGATAATGTCAAACATGAGAATATTCGAGAAAGCACTGAATTTACAACTTAATTTTGAGGAAATTTGACGAACATATACTACAAGCCAATCAGCCAAACCAGAGCTGATCAAGCTGAGCTTTTTTGTCCAGATAAGCTTAAATTCAATTTTGTTTTCAGTTTCAATGTGTAGTTACTTTTGGCAATTCAAGCTCCAGCACATTGGTTCGAATTTCTGTCCTAGATTCTGGTCCTTTGTCTTTCATGGTGTCCTTCTTGAACATCCCAGTTTTTTCAGTACATGTAGCAAACTATTTGCCACTGTCATGCAGGTGAAGGTCCTGTTTCTCATACTCATGGATCTCTGTCGGCGAACAGCAGGTCTGGGACATCCATTGCCAGTTTCTCAGGTTGGGAGCAGCAACATCCAGGTCCGCCTTCATTATATCGATGGGAACTATACTGTCTTACCAGAAGTTGTTGAAGCATCTCTTGGTCCTCATATGCAGGTACTTCTTTTGTTAACTAATTTGGTGGAAGATTACTGCCAACAGGTTACATATGCTTTGTTTTCATGCTTGAACTGACTAGTTATGCTGCAAACTGTTTCTTCTAGCTGATATAGTATAAGACCAAATAAAGGATATATTGTAAGGATTATAAAATAGCATTTTGTGTTGGGGAATAAAGCTACTGCATGATAAATTTCCTTAGTTGCAATAAGCCCTACCGTAACCATATGGACATTCCATGTTGGCTAATGCAATGAAAATAGGAAAATAACACAAATAAAGATTAAAGAAATCTATAAAGGACTACTTCATCCTAAGGACAATAAAAATCTTTTTAGTTGGTCAGTTTTCCCTTTTTTTCCTCACTCCTAATCCAAACTATTCTGACATTCAAAAAAGGCAACGACTGGGATTCTGGATTGGCAGTTGTTGCTTTTTGTTCATATGTGTATTCTAATTTTGCAATTGGTTTGGATGTAGCGCCAAATAAGATGCATTTCCTAATTAAGATTGTTAAAATAAGGTTAATTTTGTCAGCAATTTCATAGCTACACTTACTTGCAAGCACTTCTGCCTGTGTAGTTTGGAAACTTGTAGTGGGAGTGCATGTGTAAGCACTAGGTGGTGGATGTTATCATCGACTTAATCCTGGCCCTTGGCATTTGTTTTTAATATTTATTTTCGCCTTTGAATGAATGTAACAGGAAATATCGCTGTGATAAATGCTGACAGGAAACCAACTCTAAGGAAAGGTAGGACTAAAACCAGACAGAGCCAACTCATATCCCTCGAGGGGTCAGAAGTGACCTTCAAAGGTTACTTAAGCAGTATTTCCTTGCTTAGCCTTTAGATCAGATCTATAATAAGTTAGTCTTGTGACCCTATTTGTTTCTGCCCCTAAGGAGCAGAATAAAATTTATGATCTCTTGATTAAGGCAGGCATGGTGCTGAGAATGACACCCTCATTTATGCAATAGTGGATTTCCATCCACAAAGCTTCCCAGAGGCCTTAAATGAGCTTTAGATTTCTGATCTACATCAAACCCAATGCCTATCAGCTATAAAAAGGCGGAGATTACTTTTGCCAGAGTGATATGTAAAATGGCCTCAAATCCCCAAATAGACTGGGGTTACCAGGAGCATTACTGCCATAACATCAACATTAAATTTGATTTTTTGTTTTGAAGANACTTTTGCCAGAGTGATATGTAAAATGGCCTCAAATCCCCAAATAGACTGGGGCTACCAGGAGCATTACTGCCATAACATCAACATTAAATTTGATTTTTTGTTTTGAAGAATGCCTCCAAGTTCCCCAATTAGTCTTGCCCCTCCACATAAAGAAAAAGGCTGTATCCAACCTTCATGATCAAATTCAAGATAGTTTTTTAATTACTTTATCCCAAAATAAGTTTAAATTTGTTTTTTCATCTTTCTTGATATCTGATATTATTTATTTCAGCTCCTGCAATTCTTTCCTATGCTAATGAGCTTTCTACACAGAACATGCCCCGGCCAAGAGGTGCAGACGCCGCTGGTTTGTTACTACGTGAGTTAGAACTCCATCCTCCTGCTGAAGAATGGCATAGACGGAATATGTTTGGTGGTCCCTGGTCTGATCCAGAGGATATAAGTTCTCTAGATGACACCCCCAGGCTTAGCAGTTCGATAGATCCAACTGACGTGACCTCATCAGAAAACTGTGACGTTTACTATGGAGCCCATGGTTTGTGGCCAAGGAAGCGGAGGATGTCTGAAAGAGATGCTGCTTTTGGATTGAACACTTCTGTGGGCCTGGGAACATATCTTGGTATAATGGGATCTCGAAGGGATGTTGTAACTGCTGTATGGAAGACTGGGCTTGAAGGAGCGTGGTATAAGGTTTGTTTTAAATTTTAAATTCCAATGCTTCTTACTTTTAACTTATTTATTACAGTCTAATCAGAAAAATACACAATAGAGGCCTAGGGCATCATAAAAGAACGTAAACGACTAAACTACCCCTAATACTAAATATACTAGACTACTCTAACAAAATACACCCTACATTTTGTCTGTTAGTTCAACCCTGCTGTTAGCACCACATTTTTATTGGTCATAATTTTATCAACTGATATGAGCTGTAATGATTTTCATAGATTTTGAATACATGTTTTAATTGGCTGTGGATTATGGATATGGAATTAATAACTGTTCATGAAGGGACTAAAGCTAATTCTTCGTGTTAATCAAGATGAAAGAGTGACATGGCGGATCTCTTCTTACACCAGATTCTCCTAATCTCAGTATGGTATGATGCCTATGATGGCAACTATGCATATAGGGAGGCTAATAGTGTAGATTATGATGGTATTTGGGGCTTTCAATAGAGGAAAAAATCATTGTCCAGATAATCTTCTGTGTGCTCTTTGCCTGTTTTAGAGTCCAGTAGACAGTGGTTTATTTCGAAGGGTTTCTGGTATATTGGTTTTGTGTTTATGTCAATTTTTTGCTAACCAAGTAATTCAATGTGAATTCTGACATTTGCTATTATTTTGTTTGAAATCTAGTCAGCTCTCTCTCCTGCCCCCTCTCCTTTCGTGTGTGTTTGTTCCAGATGTTTATTAGTTTTCAGGTTTTTTTATTGTGGTTTATGAGTCTACTAGTAATTACCCATGCCTGAAGGCACGGCATAACGAAAAATTAAATTAAAACTCAAAGAATCCTACGACGTTACCTAAACTCTTTACAACATAAAACAACCNCATGCCTGAAGGCACGGCATAACGAAAAATTATATTAAAACTCAAAGAATCCTACGACGTTACCTAAACTCTTTACAACATAAAACAACCTGTCAATTTGAAATCAAGATAGTCCATTCTATTATCCAGAAATTTCAGTATAATTTTCTCTAAAAAATAGGAACTCATAAAAATCTAAACCTGTCTATAGAACTTACAATCATATATAACAATCATCATAATTCATCATACCACTACAATAATCAATACATACCCAATCATCAACACATATTGAACCACCAAAACATCAAGCTAGTCTCTACTAATTTCAAGAAATTTGGGCAAAATTTTCTCTAAAAATTGAAGTCCAAAAAAATATAAACCTGTCTATAAAACTTACAATTATACATAACAACAGCCATAAATACACCATATCACTACAATTCATCAATAGATATCCAACCACTAAAATAATCATCATTCCATACCCAACATATCACCACAATCATTATAACTATGTTTATCCAAACCATCAAAACAAAACCATCATACCCATGTATAATTAGTTAATTATACAGAAGACGGAACACAAAAATACACACATGCACAAATAGAGAAACACCTTCAACTTCATCTTCATATCCTTTCACGTATACCTAAAAATTGCAAAATATAACCAATTATCGAAATATGAGAGGCAAAATTAAACAATTATAAATCTGAAACATAAGACATTTTACTTTTATTGTTAGTTGGATTTAACACTATCCCAAATTTTGTCGCAAGTGCCACAAAATATGTTTCCTAGAACCAAATATGACCCAATACGCGAGTGATCTTGGTTAGTGGAAAACCATCTCAGTCGGCAAGACTTTGGAACCAAATATGACCCAATAAACCCACAATCTCTTTCCCAACTGTCAAACAAAAACTAACTATTTTTTAGTGAATCACCAAAAAACTTGGGACTTTAAGGGAAATGAAATGAAATGAGAGGGAAAATTGTCTTACTTGTGTAGGGGTGTCATGTGAAATTGTTAGCGGCATCTTTGTTGGTATTGAATTATTCGGCAACAATCGGTGATTTTCAATATGCAGTTTCGAGCTTACTGAAAAACTACTATCAATTTTAATATTCATACGAGAAAAATGAAACATATTATTTCCAATCACTAATACATTAGTTTTGATGTAATTCGTAAACCTTCCATTCAAAACCCCCCAAAAATTTTCATTNATGAATTCTTCGACAACAATCGGTGATTTTCAATATGCAGTTTCGAGCTTACTGAAAAACTACTATCAATTTTAATATTCATACGAGAAAAATGAAACATATTATTATTTCCAATCACTAATACATTAGTTTTGATGTAATTCGTAAACCTTCCATTCAAAACCCCCCAAAAATTTTCATTCGCACAAATATTAAACATGGAAACTAACTCAACTGTCAAACCAAATTTAGTTAACAATTAAAAGAATTAAAAATTAATTACCTTAGTGGATCCCNATTTCCAATCACTAATACATTAGTTTTGATGTAATTCGTAAACCTTCCATTCAAAACCCCCCAAAAATTTCCATTCGCACAAATATTAAACATGGAAACTAACTCAACTGTCAAACCAAATTTAGTTAACAATTAAAAGAATTAAAAATTAATTACCTTAGTGGATCCCTCGATGGTGCTAATCTATGTCCAGCTGAGTAAATCATGATGTGTGGTTGAATAAGATAACCCCAATAAGCCCCTTATAGCCAGCCTCTACCAATCCATGCCTCTACAACCGGTGCAAATATTTTTGTCAATTTTCTCAGCTTGGTGTAACTATTCAGTGAAAACTCATTGGACAAATTCAATGCAAAATAGAGAATTAGAATGTCAAGCTTATTNCAACAGTATATTCCTTTTTTTTCGGTAAGTAACAGTAAATTGTATAGTCTTCGGTGGTGAGAGTGAAATAACGCAATAGTAAGAATAATAACAACATTAGCCCTTGCCATCGCTACCTTGAAAGATGTGATGACCAACAAAGCATAACATTTTCACAAAACTAAATAAANTTGAGTAAATCATCATGTGTGGTTGAATAAGATAACCCTAATAAGCCCCTTATAGCCGGCCTCTACCAATCCATGCCTCTACAACCGGTGCAAATATTTTTGTCCATTTTCTCAGCTTGGTGCAACTATTCAGTGAAAACTCATTGGACAAATTCAATGCAAAACAAAGAATTAGAATGTCAAGCTTATTATCCTGATAGCTTCCAACACTTATAAAATAAACCAAAAGCATTTCCACGACAATATAGGTTGCTCAGAAGACAATATCCAAAAGAGAGAAAATATATACACCTGGCCTAACCTTGTCAAGTCCAATGTCGAAACAAAATTCCAAATTCAAATTAAAGTTTCAATTTTACTATAATATAAAAAAGANATAAAATAAACCAAAAGCATTTCCACGACAATATTGGTTGCTCAGAAGACAATATCCAAAAGAGAGAAAATATATACACCTGGCCTAACCTTGTCAAGTCCAATGCCGAAACAAAATTCCAAATTCAAATTAAAGTTTCAATTTTACTATAATATAAAAAAGAAATTTGCAAGCAAAACAAATATAAACAATATAAATTTGACCAAAATCCAAACCCTAATAAAAAAAACAGAGATAATATGCTTTAGTGATTACCAATACGTCATACATGAAAACTAACAAATGAAGAGCATTTCAAATCAACATCTCACACAACAATTTTCCTACTAAGAAAGAAGTTTGCTGATTGCATGGACCGTTAAATACTAATAAAATTAATACTTGGGAAAAAGAGACCAAGTAAAAAAACTAAAATGAAAACAATTAAAATTAATGACTATCCTATGTAAAAATGATTATGATTTTGTCGGCCATCATCAACATTTTCTCGACACCCGGTTCTCGTCTATTAATAAACTACAATCAATTAAAAGCAACTCAAAATCATTAAGCACAATATTATGATCCATAATTAAGAAGCACATTAAAACCATCCATTCAAGAATCTTACTAAACACGACAATTCAAAAAGATAAACAACCCAACACTATCAAACCAAATTTAACTAAACTAACCCTCAATCTTTTACCTCCTATAAACGCTCTATCGACACTGCTCTCGAGACCACCACAAACTTTGATTCTTTACTTGGATCAGTACCAATAAGTCAATAATCAACGCAAACAGCATCATTACGATCACCACCATCTAATCAATCACTGCGTCTTTTTGTGTTCGCAACTGCTGCCTTTATAGGGCAAGATCTAATATGAGGGTAGAGTGCAATTGGACAAAGTTGCTGCCTCAATAGCCAATTTTTTCTTTGTTCCTTCAAAAAAATTGGACAAAGTTTCCTCTAAAACATGACCCCAAGAAAATATCAACCTATAGCAATAAACCCATCCCTAAAGGCACTATGGAATATAAAAAATCGTTCATGGCACTCCTCAAAACAAAATGTTCAATACTTGATATGTTTGTAGCGTTGGTAAATGATACCTATTGCATAACTAATCTCAACAGTATATTCCTTTTTTTTCGGTAAGTAACAGTAAATTGTATGGTCTTCGGTGGTGAGAGTGAAATAACGCAATAGTAAGAATAATAACAACATTAGCCCTTGCCATCTCTACCTTGAAAGATGTGATGACCAACAAAGCATAACATTTTCACAAAACTAAATAAACATGAATATAATGTGTATGCCCTTATCCGTCCCAAATCACCCATATTGATGCACCAAAATTCCTCAACCATGAGGCTAGACAAAGATTACATAGCAGTAGCAAGAGCTCCAAAGCGATTTCCATGACCTAAATATTTCCATCTAAAAAATAACCTACTTCCATAAACCAATTTGTCTTAGTTACATGCTTATGTACGTAGGATTCCCACCGCCATGAACAACTTCATGCTTGGAAACCGCTTGCTCTAGCCTCTCACTGGCACCATACATTGCCAATAACCAAAAGACAAAATCCAAGGCTAAGTGGTCACCACAATAGATACAACTATCTAGAAATTAGAGCCAAATGAATTTATCATAATTTTCTGGTCAACATAATTCAAATAAAATACTACCAATCAATAACTTTCTGTATATGTTTGAAGCAATTCCATCAAAAGTATACTTTATTGCGTAACGTACTAAAATTAGATAATCAATTGAAACAATGTTCAACTATTGAGGAAAATGTATTAAAACAATAGTAATTAACCGAATCAGAGTTCAACTATCGAGGAAAATACATTAAAACAATAGTAATAGTCATAAACTTCTTTTGAAATTGATTCTGCTAAAAACCAGAACAAAACACAAAGCCCAAACAACATAGGAGATAAGAAAAAGTATTATCATTTGAGTTCTTTTCATTGAAGCAACACAACAAACAACTTGTAATCATATTGAAAACAGTTTGAAGAATAATTATTTCAATTGCTGTAAATACTTGCTTTCCTCTAACCAGTTGCACTTGAAGAGAAAAGTTAATGAGAAACAATTTTTAGATTCTACATAATTGATGTATACAGCAAACCAACTAACTTTTACCAATCTACAAACATACCATAGGAGCAACCAAAACCACCATGATAGACGCAACAAACAACACTAATGCCAAAAGGAATGAAAAAAATTCTAATGCATGATGTTACATGGAAATACTAAAAATATTCTAGAAAGCATAATTTCCTAAAAAGATTCTATCCAAAGCAGCCAACTTGAAATTCCAACTGAAAAACTCAGACATGTCAGCTGATAACAAATGCCCAACTGCTGTGCTGAACAGTCACGTGTATAGTGACATCCAGCTACAGCATTCCAGCTGAGCAAAATGGTCCAGCTGCAGTGTAATAGCTGAGAAGTAACAGCTGGTAAGAGGAGAGCAGTTGCTGTCTTGAAGAGTTGAGGGCAATGGCTGAACAGTGATATGAACAGTGACTGTTCATTTTGCTGCATCCAGCAGGGAGAAGAACTATTCAACAGTTGGACCATTTTGCAGATATCCAGCAGGGAGGTGAACAAATCATGCAATTTACGAATTTAAAGACATCGTGCAATNCTGTTCATTTTGCTGCATCCAGCAGGGAGGTGAACAAATCATGCAATTTACGAATTTAAAGACATCGTGCAATGAAAAATTGAGCACTAATCATGTAATTTATTTTTTTTATTACACGATTTTAAATCAATCAGCTAATTAACATAAAAGAAAGAAGGAATAATACCCTTTATTTTTCGAAAGGAATACATGAGCCAATTTCAATCCAATTTGATTCTCTTTATTTTTCAGTCAATTTAATAGATTACTAACCCTTAAAATCTCAAACCATAAACACCATATCCCCTTCACCCACAACTAATTATCGAACGCTCTTTCTCCATAACTAAAACCATCAACGATATTGATGCCATGACAGTTCGCTCAAGACACCAAACATTTAACTAACATAAAAAGAATTTCAACCCATTTATAGCCTATAGCAACAACATTCATGATCAAAAACACAATTCAAACAGTCAAACATGTTCATGGGTTTTGGGTATGTAATTAAACAGGACACAAGACAATCAGGCAAACAGTCACTCTAGCCAATGATGTCACCATTTCACCTTGAGTTGTTATGAGGCTGATAGAAACCAATTAGATTGTCCCTTACAATCCCTTTTTTGCAAAGATAAAGTTGAATAGATACCTATACATTGCAATCACCTACTCCCACTATTGAATAAATAAGAGAGAGTTGCTATGGACCATCTAATGAACATGGAGGACCAAGAAAGAACAAACATGTTGAATAGGTACAGGCCAATTTTGTACCAGTAACAACTCCATTCGACATGCCCAAGGACAAACAAACACACATATAAGCTCCATTCCAAACAACTAATATTTATTTTCTTTTGTTTCTAAATGAAATTAGCAAACCAAACATGAATAGTGTATAGTTTTAAGTTCAAGAGCATATCATAGCTTGTAGGTCAAAATCTAAATCAATCAACAAACACTTAAACCAAACTATGTAGGTCAAAATTTTACACCAATAAGCCTCTTGACAAAAAATTTGGTTTTAAAATGGAGAGAAATTATTCAAAATCCATGGCGAGAAATTATTCAAAATAGCAAGACCTAAATTAAAATAGGAGTAATGTAAGAATCAAACCTTGGACCTTCATAAATCCATCGTTGCAACACCATGATTGTCATTTTTGCAACATCCATTGATATCANATTGGTTTTAAAATGGAGAGAAATTATTCAAAATCCATGGCGAGAAATTATTCAAAATAGCAAGACCTAAGTTAAAATAGGAGTAATGTAAGAATCAAACCTTGGACCTTCATAAATCCATCGTTGCAACACCATGATTGTCATTTTTGCAACATCCATTGATATCATAGAAGTCAACCCCTGTGTAACAAACACAATGTTCTTTAATAGCTTCACACAGCTATTACAAACAAATAATTAGAACCAAATCATCAGTTCATAAGCCTTGATAGACAAAAAAAAAAAAAAGAGTCGATGTATGTGACTGTGATTGCGTGCTCTAGCTGGGTGGGGGGTCTGTTTGTGTTTGTTCGAGAGGGAGAGGGAGAAGAGTTTATCTGGGTCGGTGGGGTGGCCGGTGAAGGGTGAGAGGGAATAGAGAGGTCGCAAAGGAGGAGACAGATAGAGATACGTTGATGGTGGTGGTGTTGCTGGTGATGTCGCTGGGGTGTAACAGAGAGAGAAGGAGAGAGAGAGAGAGAGAGAGGATGAATGAAAAAAAAACAGAGGTAGAGGTCTAAAAATAAAAACAGAGATGTAGGGGGAGGCTGCTTCTCTGACAGATGAAGGGACTGATTCTGGACTGATTTTGAAAAATAATGAGTAAAAAAAGATGAATTTGGGGGGAAAACGAAAGAGTATTAATGGTCGTAGGATGAATGAAATGATTTTGAGGCCGTTGGATGTTGAAGCTTCCCAGTTTTATATTATAGAATTGTTAAAATCCATATGCACACACTCACATACACAATAAAGATATACACTGAGAGGAGTTAGACAAATTAGAAAGTTTTTCGTAAAGTAATTGTACATCCACTCATTCTGTGTCTCAACAATTCAATTTGGGGAAACACATGGTGTGTACACTATTACTTTACGGAAAACTTTCTATTGTTTGCGCCTACTATACTCAAGAAACGTGCACGTTGTTGTGTAGCCATAATTATCTTTGGCAGGTAGCACCCCTTCAGATGGTGACCAAAACTTAACGGTCCAACTACTCTTCTTTTTCCCCTTATTCTTTTTGGAAGTGCCTACCATTCTTGATAATCCCTTTAATTCTATGAACATGCCAAAACCAATAACAATTGATCATAAAAAAATAACAGGCAAGTGTATGGACATACTGGACCATTAGAAATTGACACTCATAGGAAACCAACTATTTATAATAAATTGATTGAAATCTTGCACTTTTGACAAACTATGAACAGATGATAAAATAAATTTGACAAATACACTACCAAATAACTGAAAACTGCATGTAAACACAATATATGATAAGATTCTGATGCTCAAAATGAATTATAGTGCAGTTAATTGCTAAGAAAGAGAAAGTGTTAAGCTTCTAACTAGGTACGAATTCTTGTGGCTGTCAATATGTGTTAGGAATGTTCTTTGATATGTATTGCTTATGTTTTGTTTATGGAAGTGATTGGGCTGTCCATCATAGCTTGGTTTATGTAAAACTTTAAGTTATCTATTAATATCATTTTTGTTTCTTATCAAAAAACAAATAAAAAATGCATAATACACTTCTAAGTGTCTTATATTGTTGTTTACTAATGATGGACAGAATGAGTGAATACACTTCTAAAGAAATCAATGTATTCTAAGCTAATTTACTTCACACTTTTAGGAATCATGATTTCACATTGAAACAAAAAATATAGATCGCATAAACCAGAAAAAAAAAAAAATAGACGGCCGAGGAAGATCACTTGGAAAACCTTGGAAAAAGCAAAGGGTCCCTAGCCCCTTTTAACTATGTCGTTAACCAATCCACCAGGTGTCGTTATGTGCCATCTTACTTCCCCTCATGGTTCTAAGTAAACAATCAGACCACTAAAAATGCCCCTCACACAATAACCCTAAAATCATAAGCACCAACAACAACCCTAAATTCAAAAACTCAAACAGTAGAAGCCTAGAATAACCAGTAGACCCTACAATTCATATCTACAATTCAAAAATAAAAAGCACAAAAAGAATCATAAAACCCGATGGAGTTTGGGTCTAAATTATGTTTTACTTTCATTGAGCCAACAAATAGTTTGAAAGCATAAATTCAAAATCTATAAAAGCCACCAGTTTACACAGTATATACAATGCCTAAAATAACGAAATTTTTGTGGAAAATGTAGAGAGAGGGGAAGGAGAGGAGCAGTAAAGGGAAGAGAAATACCTTGATGGCATAGGGGGACTGGTCGCTGGAGACGCTGATCGATGGTCGCTAGAGACGCTGATTGATCGATGGTCGCTGGTTCGCTAATCGATGGTCGCTGGAGACACTGGTGGTGTCGCTGGGGAGTAACAGAGAGAGAGAGAGAGAGGACTGACAATGAAAAAAAAAAAGGGAAGAAACAACGATGAAGCATGGAGGTCTGAAAAAAAATAAAAAACAGAGATAGTAGGAGCAGAGGCTGGGTTGGATTGGATGTGATGGTTGGGTTTGGTTAAGTTGGGTTGGATTTNGACTGACAGTGAAAAAAAAAAAGGGAAGAAACAACGATGAAGCATGGAGGTCTGAAAAAAAATAAAAAACAGAGATAGTAGGAGCAGAGGCTGGGTTGGATTGGATGTGATGGTTGGGTTTGGTTAAGTTGGGTTGGATTTGATGGTTGGGTTGAATGAGATGGATTTAAGGAGAAAATATATGGACTTTTGAATTTGAATGAGATGTATTGTGAGCCTTTGGATGTTGAAGCCTTTGGATGAATGAAGACCGTACGATCGACTTATTGAAGGCCCGCTCTGTTTTATATTATAGATAACTACCAAAAATTGGGAACAAATATCATAGATAAATAATCCTTCAAGTAAACCATGTACTGAAAAAAAAAAAATAATCATTGAACATAGATGCTTATGAATTCAAAAAACAAACATATAATCATTGAAAAATTATCTCATACATGTGTGGAAAAAGCAATTAAAACTATAATAAAAGTCATGAACCTAGAGCTGACGCAAGTTGCAATACATTAAAAAGGGTAGTAATATTTACACCGAGTCCAACAACACCTCTGGATATACGATATTTGTCGTGGTTGCTGATCCATTAGGAGGAAGGACACTGATGCGATCAGCCGACATGCATCTAGACATGGCCACATATAGGTGACCGTGGCTAAATACAGGCAAACACAAATCTACACCAACAAACTTGACTGACTGGCCCTGCGACTTATTGATTGTCATAGCATAGGTTAAGTGTACGGGGAATTGGCGTCTAGTCATTTGAAATGGTAATTCTTTAGACGACGGTGATAATGATATCCGCAGGATGAAACACAAGATTCCCAAATTTGTCACCAGTTAGANGCAAATCTACACCAACAAACTTGACTGACTGGCCTTGCGACTTATTGATTGTCATAGCATATGTTAAGTGTACAGGGAATTGGCGTCTAGTCATTTGAAATGGTAATTCTTTAGACGACGGTGATAATGATATCCGCGGGATGAAACACAAGATTCCCAAATTTGTCACCAGTTAGAATTCTAGCCTCAATAACCCGCGATGCGCACTTGACAACCATTAGTCTGGTCCCGTTACAGAGGCCATCTTTCGGGGCTATATTCCTCAACAAAATGATGGGGCACCCGACCTTTAGCTCCAACTTGAAAGGCGGTAAACCTGACGGGTTTAGGGAATTTAGAAACTCACTTGGATATTGATTAGTGGTAGAACGACAGTTCGTCCCCATCCGACACCTTGTCAACTGTCAAGTAGGTATACGTCTCGCCAGGGTAAATTTGTAGAGCAACATCATTAATAGAGCAGACATCATCATTTCGAGCGGAAAGAATTGTGTGCTCAGTTAAGTAGGATGAAGTTACTGCACGGAGCACATCTAGTTGTGGATAAACTCTAGAAATTAGTTCATGCATAGTTTGACACCTGTGTATCGTTGGTGGAAGTTCAACAGTATCCTGCGTACTGATCTCAATCTCAGTATGATGTGAAACACATCAGTACATGTAAATGAATAATTGGACGGTTTTGTATAAAAAAATCTATAATATAACTCACCTCTTCCAAGAAGGATGCGTGAGAAGAATTTGCAGGATAATTACTATTCAAACGCATGTTTATGCTCAAAGTCAATACGCACACACTCGCCCACATTGCAGAACGTCTTAAGGATGCACCAACAATTTGTTCTCGGCCACCCTTAGGTATAACCGGTAGTATTTGACGAAAATCCCCACCAAGCACGATCGCGATACCGCCGAATGGTCGGGTTATCATCACGAACATCGCGGAGTGTGCGATCAACTGCTTTAACACCATGTCGATGCTGCATGGGAACCTCATCTCATATTATTAAGCGAGCCTCCCTAAATAATTCCCCATGCGCTGACTGTTTGCTGAAACCACATACCGAGCTTTCTATGATATCGAAAGGAATGCAGAATGTAGAATGAGCTGTCCGACTGCCTAACAACAACAACGAAACAATTCCTGATGAAGCAACTGTAATGACGATATGACCTTCGCTGTGCATTCTAGTGGTGATGGTGTTGTACAAAAAGGTTTTTCCTATTCTCGTACCTCCATTGAGGAAAAAAATTTTGCCTTGATTTTCCGCAACGGAGATAGTGATAGCATCGTAAGCCGTACGTTGA
>CAUOFW020009891.1:137292-155554 GCA_963454935.2 Ilex paraguariensis
GTTGTAAATGTCCGAATTAATTTTGATGCATTGACCCTTTTCCACTTCTCATGGTGCTGGGCAATGGAAATGTTTTGGGACTATAGATGTATATTGGGTACCCATATACTGCACTTTGTATAACTATTAGGCTAAGGTGTCCCTATGCAAAACACGTTTTTTTTTTATTTATCGTGGTCAAAGTCATGTATGCAGTATACAAAAAGATCTACAAAAAAGATCTACCACGTATGCAGTATTCGGAATAATAAACTAAAAAATCAGTCTTTATAGACAAAATAACAACAGCCAAAGAAAGGGGAAGTCCGAAACCCAAACACCAAAGTTGTAATACCTCAGTTCAGGGACTGTTATTAAAGAGCATCAAAATAAGCAAAGGTAACTGAACAAACAAGTAAATACCAAAAATGTAAATAGGAACCTCTAACTTTAATCACATTACACGAAACTAACAATTAGGTACCAAGAAAACATGTAAATAGTGTCAACCTATAAAAACTAACAATTAAGTACCAAGAAAACATGCAATAATGTCAACCTAAAAAAGTGTTTCAATGGTTCCTATCCAAGCATTGAAAGTGTCTATCCCGAATCCTAGGATCTCATTAATAGAATCAATCCTTGAAAGCAAGTTTAATGCTGCAAATTTAATAGTGAACAACTAAAAATATCCTAGGATCTCATTAATAGAATCCTAGGATCTCATTACACTGAACAACTAAAAATTGAATGCTNCATTACTTATCATGGTGGTTAATCTCATTTTTTATATTTCCACCTAATATGTCATTTATTTTGCAAGTTGGACAGGCGTTTTTATTTTGCAAACGACTGGTTGTAAATGTCCAAATTAATTTTGATGCATTGACCCTTTTCCACTTCTCATGGTGCTGGGCAATGGAAATGTTTTGGGATTATAGATGTATATTAGGTACCCATATACTGCACTTTGTATAACTATTAGGCTAAGGTGTCCCTATGCAAAACACGTTTTTTTTTATCGTGGTCAAAGCCACGTATGCAGTATACAAAAAGATCTACCACGTATGCCGTATTCAGAATAATAAACTAAAAAATCAATCTTTATAGACAAAATAATAACAGGCAAAGAAAGGGGAAGTCCAAAACCCAAACACCAAAGTTGTAATACCTTAGTTCAGGGACTGTTATTAAAGAGCATCAAAATAAGCAAAGGTAACTGAACAAACATGTAAATACCAAAAATGTAAATAGGAACCTCTAACTTTAATCACATTACAAGAAACTAACAATTACGTACCAAGAAAACATGTAAATAGTGTCAACCTATAAAAACTAACAATTAAGTACCAAGAAAACATGTAATAATGTCAACCTATCCAAGCATTGAAAGTGTCTAAAAAATAATGTCAATTGATCGTGTGTAATGACACACGTAAACTTCTCCAAACAACACGCCCAAAATAATGTCAAGTTAAAATGTACTGTCCAAAATTCAGCAATCAAACAAACCCCAATTGACAATGTACTTCGCATTTCACACACATACACACACACACACACAAATATAAGAGCCATTGTTTAGCACAATGTCATGCTTGTGTTTTGCAAAGTGCATGCCCTCGTGTAGACTCATTAAATTCAAATTGCATAGTCATCACCTAACTAGTCAAGATTAAGGCTAAATTTTTTTCTTCATCTGTCAAAGCTCCAAGGTTCTAATCAACGTTAGTCTAATGGGATCAAAGAAAATTTGCTAAAACTAAAGTAGTGACCGACTCTGAAACGAAATATAAGTCTACATGAAGAAAATTCATAATAATACAAATAATAATAAAAAAAAACAACAAAATTTTTGTCGGACATTCCAACAAACACTTGGTGTCCAAAGTGTGTGGGTTTGTTTGTGTTGGGTGCTGGGTCTGTGTTGGGTGTGGGTGTATTGGGTTTGTTTGTGTGTGTTGCGCAGGGAAAACATCACATGAATATATGGAGGTGAACAAAGAAAAATCACATAGCCCATAAAAAAACTCAATAGCAGGTATGTAATTGATTAAACCCAAATCAAGAACATCTAGCAATATTTGTTTTTAGGTATGTAACGTCACTCGGTGAGTAAGGTACCTTTTGCGTGAAGCAAATCGCCAAGGAACTAAGGAAGATCGACTTTGTCCTGCCTTCGATCGCCTGTTCGCAGTGGCTGATCGATCGCCTGGAGTCGCGTAACAGAGAGAGAGAAAGAGAGTGAGAGTGAGAGAGGTTAAAATTTTGAATGAGTGGGAGGGTAAAAAAAGAAGAAAAAACAAGAGTTGTAGCCGGAGAGGCATGACTGTCTGACAGAAGGGAGGGGAAAAACATAAGAGATGGTGGGTGAGGTGACTGAATAATGATGAGAGGGCAGAATTTTAAAAAATATTGTGGATAAAAAATGATGAAATTGTGGATGATTATGGGCCGTTGAATGAAATGAATTGTGACCGTCCGATCGGCTTGTTGAAGCCCGCTGTGTTTTATATTATAGAAATCATTTTTCAGAAATGTTACCTCTCTCACATTAAGTCATAAACATATCATTGAACTCGAAGCAACTCCNCTTTTTCAGAAATGTTACCTCTCTCACATCAAGTCATAAACATATCATTGAACTCGAAGCAACTCCATCAACCAATAACAAATGTGACATCAAGTTAAAAACACAAACCTGACACATNCAAGTTAAAAACACAAACCTAACACATATTATTGTGGATGATAACTACCAAGAATAAATCCATAAACAGAAAGAGAAACAAGCTCTGAATATATGTCAATGATATCATCTTGAATCAATTAAAAAAATACCGAAACCCAGGCATAATAATAGCAATCGTCAAATCAACAAAAATAAGCACCAATAATCCGACCTCTAAGCAAAAAAAACCTCAACAGCAGACACAAATCCATAAGTACATATTGGATTCCCTTCAATAATTCAACCTAATAAACTAATGTTGCAGTTGGGAGAATAGAATTCATGCCTTAATATTGCAAACCCACATTATGCTAGTAATCAATAGAATGCTGCACAAAGAAACAGAAAAAGAAATTTGAATAAAAAAAGTTAGCACCGAATCCGCAAAAAATCAGTCTCTGAAACAACCAAAGTAAATCGTGGGTGAATGGGNGAGAATCTTCATATTGCGTTGCAAAGTGTTTGTGAAAATGCTCAGCCTATGGATGTTATGGAGCTGGAAAAGGAAAATTCTTCATGTTTGGGAGATACTCAATCGGAGAACTTGGGTGAAACTGAAGTTAGTTCGCTAGGATGGGTGTGTGTGTGTGTGTGTGAGAGAGAGAGAGAGAGAGAGAGAGAGAGATGAGGCATACCTGGGAGGGGTTAGCAGCGGCGGTGCGGTGTTGTTGGTGGTGTCACTGGGGCGGTGGTGGTGTTGCTGACTTCGGCGATGGATGGTGGTAAGAAGAAACAGAGGGAGGGAGGGAGGGAGAGAGTGAGATGGCTTGGGGCAGTGGTGTTGTTGCTAACTTCGGTGATGGTGGTGGGTAAGAAAAAAGAGAGGGAGAGAGATGAAGATACAGAGAGAGAATGAGATGGCCAAGATGCGTCTGACATAATGGTTGGGGAAAAATGTCCATGGCGGTGACTGATGCCATTTTTTCCGTTGTACCGAGGAAAGGAAGTGACTGCTAGCAGATGAAGTGATTGAGGGATCAGATTTTTGAATAAATTTGTGGGTGAAAAATGATAAATTTGGGGGGAAATGTGAAGATCTGTCACGGATAGATGAAATGAAATGTGACCGTTCGATCGGCTTGTTGAAGCCCGATGTATTTTATATTATAGATATAGATGCACCAACTGAAGGTATAAAAAACTTAAAATATAAATGCACTGCCCTTAGAATATAATTTTAACTACAAACCCACGATTTTATTTTTCATTAGAAATTCCTACATTTCAAATTAGTTTTGGGTTTCACTACAAGATGTGTCATGCAAAATTCAATCCAAACAATGTAAATCCAAAAAGTAACCAAGTTTATTAGAACATCAAATTCATATACACAGGACAAATTACCAAGTGAATAACAATGATGCTAACATGGCCAACTTCTACACTCTTAATGGTTGCCAGCAAGACATTGCACGGGACATCTCCTGGACCTTTGTTGTTTGCAATTTCTCATCCAAATTGTACCAAGATCTATCAACATCCCAACTAAGATAAACCATAAAACCCACAAATAGATATAAACAATGAGCCACCAATTCTAAGTTAAAAAATAATAGATTCCAAATCCAAAAGCAAGAATTGAGAATTTGAGTACAATAACACAAAATGATAATCACAAATCAGGTTAAGGTAAAAGAAATTCCATTATTGTCCCATGTGATTTCACCAAAGCAAATCTTCATGTGATATAATAATTTTTTTACAACTTTTCGACATAATTTCTCCAAAAGCAGACCCTTAAAAATAATATCAACCTATGTATATGGTTTGTGTAATGATATCCCAAACAAACTATTGGACTCACCATCGCGTCATAGTTATACGTTAATACAATCATTTACCAACTAATGCAACATGTCCAAAATGTCATATTTGAACAATGTTCAGAATGAAAGTCATAACTCAACTATCAACCTAATTAGTCATTTAATTTTATATTCCTATCACATTGCATAAGAAAGACACAAATTCACCAATACAGAAATCTTGTCGACATCCATTTAAATTTTATCCAAATACGTTAATGTTTTTTTAAAAAAAAAGCAAGCTATCAAGAACATTCAACCTGCAAGGTTATTAAATCTCATAGGAATGAGAAAGCAAAAACCAAGATGTCTTAAACAATTTCAATATTGACAATATTACTCCTTGAACAATTTCAGTTGTGCAAACTAAGATGTCTTAACCAGAAAAGATTCTCTTCCTCAATATTCTCCAAACTATAACAATTGTGTTCCTTACAATTTATATGACCATGCAAGGCTGCAATCATAAAGAAACAAAACTTTAAAGAACAAAATTTTTTTTAAAAATTGAGAACTTGATCATTGAGGCATTGTAAAAAAATTTAAAAAGTTCAGAGTACTTTGACAAAGGAAGTGTGGTATTTCTTTCATATTTTTATTTCAATTTGCTACAATGTTTCTTTACTGTTAATCTACCCACATATGATTCAAATCTAACCGACTCATTTGTGTCTAATATTTTTTCAACCACCAATGAGGCTGAGATCCTATCATGCATTATCAATTTTTTCCAATGATTACTCAATTCTTTTTTTCTTTTACATGTTAATAAAATTCACGATGCTAATGGGGAGTATGCCCATGTGTTTCTTGGTACGTAAAAGAGAGTTAGTATCCCCATTCTCATCTTAGTATGCCCATGTGATTGTCGTAGTGGAAAAAATATTTTTTCTTTTCTACCGCGATAAAAAACATTTGCCAATACTTAGTAAGGTAACCATTTGCCAAATCAAGTTTTTTAGGAAGGTAACCATTTGTCAAATCAAGTATAGAACACACAAACTAAAGGTCACTCCAAAGTCGTAACCAAAATTTTTTCAAATATTTGCACAGACTTCTCTTAGGAATTTAAACAAACACTTGGTGGGTGTGTTATGGGCAGGTGGAGTAGGTTTACGGTGGAGAGGGGTCAGGGGTGCGGGTTTGTTATGGGCGTGTGCGTGCTCTGGCTGGGTGGGGGTGTTTGTGTTTGTTTGACTATGAATTTCAATGGTAGTGGCGGGTGAGTGGGTGTGTGGTGGGTCTCTCTTCGACATCAAATCATCCAACTTCTTCCCTTTTGGGTGTGTATGGATGAGTGGGTGTGTGTGTGCGCGTGCGATTTGTGTGGGGATGATGAGTGTGTAGAAGAGGGCAAGGAAGAGGCAGGGGTAGGATGGGTGTGTGTGTGTGTGAGAGAGAGAGAGAGAGAGATGAGGCATACCTAGGAGGGGTTAAGGTATAAATTAGCTTTTTTCCTTTTGAACTAAAATTAGACAACATCTCAATAATATAATAGCCAATCACAACTTTTACAGCTTGAAGCCTGGAACCATTTCAAAGGAACCAAAACATTGTCGAGGTCTTAAACTCATCTCTAGACAAAATAAGAAATTCACATTTTCTATAAAAGAAAAATTATTTTGTGTGTGTGAGTGATCTAAATCTCGCAAAAGTAGTAACATAGATGGGTGTTAATTATATAGGATTGAAATTTAAAGAAAACCCCTATCAAAACACAAACCTTATTGGTGAATCACACACACCCTAGATCTCTTGAGTCTTCTCACTGCCCATATTGCATCTCCTCTTCTTTTGAGAATAAGAGATGACACACACCAAAGTCTACAAAAAAATTTAAATAAAAATTAAAAATCAACTCAAAGTCCAGAAAATAATTCACAATGGGCAGCCAAGAAGAAACAAACATTCTAAACAACAAAATTAACACTCAAAATTTTGCAAATTGTGTGTGTGAGTTATCTAAATTTCACAAAAATAGTAACATAGATAGGTGTTAATTATATAGGATTGAAATTTAAAGAAAACCCCTATCAAAACACAAACCTTATTGGTGAATCACACACACCCTAGATCTGTTGAGTCTTCTCACTGCCCATATTGCATCTCCTCTTCTATTGAGAATAAGAGATGACAGACACCAAAGTCTGCAAAAAAAATTTAAATAAAAATTAAAAATCAACTCAAAGTCCAGAAAATAATTCACAATGGGTAGCCAAGAAGAAACAAACATTCTAAACAACAAAATTAACACTCAAAATTTTGGAAATTGTGTGTGTGTGTGTGTGTGAGTTATCTAAATTTCACAAAAATAGTAACATAGATAGGTGTTAATTATATAGGATTGAAATTTAAAGAAAACCCCTATCAAAACACAAACCTTATTGGTGAATCACACACACCCTAGATCTGTTGAGTCTTCTCACTGCCCATATTGCATCTCCTCTTCTTTTGAGAATAAGAGATGACAGACACCGAAGTCTGTAAAAAAATTTAAATAAAAATTAAAAATCAACTCAAAGTCCAGAAAATAATTCACAATGGGTAGCCAAGAAGAAACAAACATTCTAAACAACAAAATTAACACTCAAAATTTTGGAAATTGTGTGTGTGTGTGTGTGTGAGTTATCTAAATTTCACAAAAATAGTAACATAGATAGGTGTTAATTATATAGGATTAAAATTTAAAGAAAACCCCTATCAAAACACAAACCTTATTGGTGAATCACACACACCCTAGATCTGTTGAGTCTTCTCACTGCCCATATTGCATCTCCTCTTCTTTTGAGAATAAGAGATGACAGACACCGAAGTCTGTAAAAAAATTTAAATAAAAATTAAAAATCAACTCAAAGTCCAGAAAATAATTCACAATGGACAGCCAAGAAGAAACAAACATTCTAAACAACGAAATTAACACTCAAAATTTTGCAAATTGTGTGTGTGAGTGATCTAAATTTCGCAAAAATAGTAACATAGAAAACTGAACAAAATTAGAGGTCGAACCAATATTGACAGTTGATAATGCATAGGAGAAAAACATTAAAATGCTCACAAAAAAAAATAGTAACATGTAATCTTGAACAAAATTAAGGTCAACCCAATAATATACGGAGTAGTTTTACATGAAATATAAAGTCTTCATAAGAAGTACAGTTCAGAAACTTAGAAACTTACAGTTCAGAAAGGGAAATCTCAAATATTAGAAATAACTTATCTTACACTGAGGACTGAGAAAATAGCCGGAACAACCGAAACTGCTTGAAAGTGAAATAAATTCAGTGCGAGAAATAAATTCAGAAAAAATGACGTTGTTGAGTGTGAGATAACTAAAACCTTAGTGCGAGAGAGAGAGAGAGAGAGAGAGAGAGAGAGCCTCAGTGCGTGTAGATCTGTGTTGAGTGTGAGCCTCTTTGCGTTTAGGTGGAACACATAAATAAGCTAAATTGCTAAAAAGGAAAAGCAGAAAACAGTGAAGCATGATATCTCTTATGGGTTTCCTAACACATCTCTAGAGTCCTAACACATCTCTAGAGTCCAAATTCATTCCTATATGAACAGTGATGCTGTGTGATTATATTTGTGGCTCACCAATTTGTTTCTCTTATGGGTTTCTAAGAGAGAAACCTGGCGAAAAACACCCTTTTCTTAAGATCACAAGCCATTATCGATGAACACCTTATACTGAATTCCAGAACTGTATTTTCAGCAACTAAGCAATGAAAATTCCTTTAAATTCCGTTGTGACCTAGATACACAAGGTAATGACTACCAAATATCTATATATTCGAAAATTTGGGGACTAAGAAGCATATGCAAGGGATCAGAAATCAGGCAGACACTGCAAGGAAACAAAAAAAAAATGAATTATTACTGATACAATCAAGCCACATTTCTCTTGCATTGAAAATAAGTTCCCAATATCCAACCCCTCTTGTACCTATTATTCATTGAACTCAATTTATAAAGCCGCCCATTGTAAACCCAACTCAGCATCCATTAAATTTTACTACCTAAGAGATTATGGTGGGTTTGTGTTGGGCGTGTGTGTGATGGGTCTGGGTTTGTTTGGGTGTGTGTGCGATTTGTGTGTGGGTGAGTATGGGTGATGAATGTGTAGCAGAGGGTAGAGAAGAGGCGGGGGTAGGATGGGTGTGATCAAACCACCATTGCCCAAATCAAACCACCATGAGTAAAAGAGGGATCTGATTTTTGTGCAAAAGAGGGATGGTGGGGAGAGAAGAAGAAGAGAAGAGGGCGCTGTTTCTTTAGCTTTGGCGTGGTGGCTATGGTGGCTCTACCTCTAGCTTTGGCGATGGTGAGAGAGAGAGACTGAGTGTCTGTGTTTTTGGGGAGAAAATTATGGGGAGGGGCAGGGATGGGGAAGAGAGAGGAAGGGAGGGAGAAGTGACCGCTGTCTCTTGCTGCTTGCTCTTTGACAGTGAAGAGACTGAGATGAGAGAGGACATGAGAGAGAAGAGATATGGGGGAAGAGCCGTTGGGAGAGAGAGGACATGAGAGAGAACATGAGAGAGAACAGATCTGGGAAGAGCTGATCTAGGAGAGAGGACATGAGAGAATAGATCTTGGGTTGGGTTGGGTTGGGTGTGATGGTTGGGTTTGAATTTGAATGAGATGTATTGTGAATTTTTGGATGTTGAAGACTTTGAACGAATGAAGACCGTACGATCGGCTTATTGAAGCCCCGCTCTATTTTATATTATAGATGTTTAACATGCATGTACCCAAGCCTTACTGGGCAGATGATGTTCTCGTTGCACTCTAACTTATTAATCGGATGTGTTCCTCCCGTCTTAAGTAACAAATCATTTCTCCTTACTCTATCATGATACATCACCTTTTGGTCTAATTTCCCGTGTTTTTGTCTTTTTATATTTGTTTATCTTCTTGGCTTGGGTTGGAATAAACTTTCACCTCACTCGGTTAAGTGTCTTTTTGGGATACTTTTGTATTTAGAATGGTTATTGCTGTTATGATCCTGTCTCTTGTTGATACCATGTCAACGTCAATGTCACCTTTTTAAGTTATCTTTTTGTTTTTACCCTTCTTTGGGGATTACTTTTCCCATTTAATCTGTATTAGTCAAGGAAAGATCATTGCCTCTTGTACCAGTTTGTATTTTTTTTTTCACTGACTCATGATCCTCTATTGTAGGTTTACTGTCGTTTCACGGACAGATAGGTTGTTTAACACTTTTATATGCTCTAGCTCTCCGACCAACGTTTGATTCTACTGAGGTCATTCTTCCCGAGCCGTCTAATGTATCACCCTCTTCTTATTTGATTATTGCATTGCGGATACGTACTCGTACTTGTACACAACATTCTATTTTAAACTTTATCTCTTTGCTTCGACTTTCCTCATTCTTTTGTTGTTTTGCATCATCTTTGTTTTTTGTATTTATTCTTAGTTCTTTCAAATGGATATTAACATCTCCTGAATTGAAACTGACTATGGATGAGGAAATTAAAGCACTTCATGCGCATCATACTTGAGACCTCACTTCTTTTCCGTTTGGTAAGTAGCTTATTAGTTGTTACTTGGTTTACCCCGTGAAATATCATCTTAATGGTTTTGTTGAGCGTTTAAAGGCACAGTTGGTTGTTAATGGTTACACACAAACATATCAAGTGGATTAATGTGAGACTTTCTTCCCTGTTACTTGTCCTAACTCTTTTAGAGTTCTTATTCCTATTGCAATTAGTTCTGACTGACTCTGTATCAACTGGATATAAAGAATGTCTTTTTATATGGAGATCTACAGGAGGTGTATATGATTCAACCATCATGTTATGTTGTTTCAGGATAGGAATAATTAATTGTCGTTTGAAATAGTTACCACATGCATGTTTTGATAAGTTCAGTATTGTGGTACTTCAGTTTGGTTTTCAGCGTTGTACGTCAGATCGTTTAGTTTTCATTCATTAGTCTTCTATAGGCATGATTTTTGTTATTGTGTATGTCGGTGACATTATCATTAGTAGTGATTACTCCAATGATATTGCTCACTTTAAGGTCTATTTGGGGAAACAATTTCATACTAACGATTTAAGTGTACTTTGATACTTCCTTAGGATTGAGGTTGATATCAATTTGTGCCAATTGAAGTATGTACTAGACTCACTGTTTGAAACTGGTATACCTAAGGACCCTACAATTAAGTTATATCATGAGAGTGGTGAAGTCTTTTGCTGATATAGGGCGTTACCGAGGTATTATTGAAGGTTGGTTGGTAAGCCTATTTATCTTGTAGTTACACGTCTTGCTATTACTTATGTTGTTGGTGTGATTATTTAGTTCACACATGTTTCTTGTAAGTTTCATTGGGAGTCTGTTTGCTGTTTGCTGTATGCTTCGGTATTTGAAAGGGGCTTTCGGGGAAAAAGTTATTGTATCATCCATCATCGTCTATAACTATTGTTGGTTCTTATTATGTTGACAAGACAAGTAATCATGGTGATAGGCGATCTACTTTTGGATATTGTACATTTGTTGATGGTAATTTTGTTACTTATTGTAGTAAGAAGCAGAATATAGGTACTCGTTTTAGTGTAGAAGCTGAGTATTTTGGCACACATACCGCTTGTGAGATGTTTATGGGTCTGTTCTTTACTTCATGATATGTGACTTGATGTTCTCCTATGAAGAAGCATTGTGATAACAAAACAACTATTTTTATCGCAAATAATTTGGTATGTCATGAGCGTACCCAATACATTGAGATGGATTGCTATGACATTCAAGAACTCTTGATGTGAAAGAAGATCATCATTCTATATATGACGTCTGGTGATCTGGTGACATTCTTACCAAGCCATTGACTCGGTTTGTCTTCAGTAGTGTATGTTCCAAGTTGGGTATTTTTGATCTAGCTGTTATCAATTATTGCAGCATTTTTCGGAGAATCTTCTGGTCAATATTGCAAGGCCATTTTTTTTACCATATGCTTTGTGCATGATGCCGATTAGGACTTGAACTCATGGATCAGCCTTGGGCTGGTCAAGTATGCCTTCTCTTGGTGGCTTTAATGTGGTGCTTTGTGGTATATGTGGAATTTGTAAAATTTGCACGCATAGCATGTTGGAATCTGTGGAGTAAATATTCAATGCAACAGTGGTACCGCATCATTATTGATACAGTAGATCACCAATATAACCAACCGCATAGAAGCCTAGTGAACTCCACGATGTCATTGATAACATGGTATGATCGTTGTATTGAATTTTTCCTTGTGGTGCTAGGAGATTTATCATATAATTTACTTGTGGGCTTGAATATTTCATGTACACTGCAAATTTGCTCTCAATTCAAGAATTTGTGGATCCTACCTTATGAGATTATTTGCAATTATTTTCTCACTATTTGACATGCTTTGCAGGTACATAACAATAACTAGTGGGTACCCGCACAATAGGATGATAATCGAGTCAAGCTTGACGTGCTCGTTCTTCTTAACGAGTCTAAAAAATTGTTCAAACTCCACTAATTTAAAAAATTAGCTGAGTTAGCCGAACCCGAGTCGAGTCTGAGTAGCTTGATTATTTTACTTATAAATGAGGCGAGTCTTTTAGGCTCGTTTTCTAAATGATCCAAATAAATTGTTCAAGCTTAGTTCATTTAGAATACGAGCCGAACTTGAGTCAAGTTTTATACGAGTCGAATCCGAGCCGAGCTTGAGTAGTTTGCTTCAATTATCAGCCCTACCTCGCAATGCATGAGAAAGTGTCAATTATAAAGTATTTGAAGTCAATATCATTGGCATACACCATTAACTAATTCGACAATGTCAATTACTTTAATCAAATCATAAAATAAAATTAAAAAACACATCTTTTAAATTCAAAGCCCTATCGCATAACAAAGTAAAAATATCACACCACAGGAAAATGTCATTAATCTAACTTGCATACCCCTATCGTGATGAACTCAAACCTAATTTTATTGGTCATCTACATAAATATATATGGTTTCAAATGGTCTATACAACTTCATCAAAAGTTATTGTGATGATATACTGCCAAATGCCATTAGGGCGAACATCAGATTTGGAATTTAATATCTTTTCTGGAGTAAGCTGATTGTATTTAGTCTCTAACAGTCTACAAGCTTGAGACTTAAAATTCGTAATCTAAGTTATCATCAGAGGGATATCCTATCACAAAAAGTCTAAAACAAAACTTCGACATAAAACAATAAGCTGTGTAATTAGCAAAAAAAAAAAAAACCATGCATAAAAAAAAAGAACAATATGTTATTGACACACCAAAAAAAAAAACCAACCCCCTAAAACAATATGCTATAAAGTATGTTATCCTGGATTTTGCAATCTTAGCATTCTCATATGCTTCATTTCTCAATTCCTCCAATTCGTTAATCTGAAGTTTCTATGATAGTTCAACCTTGTCCAGGTCAAAGTTCATTGCTTTAATGCCCCAGTATGCCCTATGTTCCAGTTCCACAAGTAAGTGGCAAGGCTTGCCATAGATTAATTGAGAACGAGACATGCCCAAAATTGTTTTAAAAGCAGTGCGATATGCCCAGAGTGCATCAGTTAGTCTTGACGACCAATCTTTGCGGTCTGGATTTATCATTTTTTCTAAAATTAATTTGATCTCCCGATTAGCATATAATTTAACCATGCACAAGTACATGCATTAAACAACTTTGATGCATAGCCCATTATTTTAGTCTCATTGAAAACATTGAAACTATACCATAATTATTGACCCACGGCAGTTCTTTGTTTTTGTGGTACTTATCTGGTTACTGACGTTGATTCAAACGCGAGAGGTTGCTTCGAATGCGAGTTGGAAGTGTGAATAACTGTTTTTGTCAACATTGTTCGGTATACTAAAACACGTACATGGTCTAAAATTTTTAAATATATAAATAATATATAAATCATTGATCGTACTGTGTTATCGCAGGCAAATATGATTTGCATGCATTTACAAAATTCCGTAGTCCTTCACTCTGTAAATTTTAGTGGCAGTCTTAGGACACATGTCCAAGATCATTTACACATGCAGTCGATGTAAGAACACAACACTCCCAAAAGAAACGTACCAGAAAGAAAAATATGTTTAATGAAAAAGAAACCTACCCGAAAGAGAAATCTATGTTTAATGAACTTTGTTTTTTCCTTTAAGAACCGAACTCTGGAAAGATCTACGCTGATGGTGGCCTCGGTGATGGACACCAAGAGCGATAACTGTGAATAGAGACTCGAGGAATTGGGCGGACTGTAGCTAAACATGTGGAGTAGGGGTGGAATCTTGATTTCTAAATTAATCCCATGAAAAGGAATATTTGTTTCTGCCTTATTTTAAGTCAATTAGTTACCATACACATTAGCTTGCTATGTAGGTATTGCAAGCTTCAAAGAATGTAAGACATGTATAAAAGGAAATAGACAGTTTTGGGGTGATTTCATAAAATGTATCAGTAAATTTCAAGATGATCTTTTAAATCAAGAATTTTTATTAAGAATTGCTTGTAGTTCAACTAAAAATGTAATTGAACAAGATGTAAAAAATATCGCCTCTAAACAAATATTTGTAAGATTGCAAGCAATTTTATTGGTATTTGATTTTAAAATTGAATATGTAAAAGGAGAATTAAATTCCCTTCTTGACTTCTTGACTCTTAAGAGTTTTTGCAGGGATCATCATAATTAGAGGAAGAGGTAATTTCTGTTGTCGCGGAAGAGGAAGATCTTCCCCCAGGTTAATGCTTATTACCCACCATTAAATGAATCTAAACAAATTAAATCTGTCAATCAACAACTTCTTAAAGAAGGACAAACTAGTAAAACAAAAGAAGATGATTGCTGTCGTCAAAAGTAAAAATTCAATGAAGGAGGCCTTAATAGCCAAACCACAAATAAATTACACAGAGTTAAAAACTCTGGCAGTATTTGCTCCAATTATAATATTGGAAAATGAGTTTATTAATTGGGTTAAANGACTCTGGAAAGATCTACGCTGATGGTGGCCTCGGTGATGGACACCAAGAGCGATAACCGTGAATAGAGACTTGAGGAATTGGGCGGACTGTAGCTAAACATGTGGAGTAGGGGTGGAATCTTGATTTCTAAATTAATCCCATGAAAAGGAATATTTGTTTCTGCCTTATTTTAAGTCAATTAGTTACCATACACATTAGCTTGCTATGTAGGTATTGCAAGCTTCAAAGAATGTAAGACATGTATAAAAGGAAATAGACAGTTTTGGGGTGATTTCATAAAATGTATCAGTAAATTTCAAGATGATCTTTTAAATCAAGAATTTTTATTAAGAATTGCTTGTAGTTCAACTAAAAATGTAATTGAACAAGATGTAAAAAATATCGCCTCTAAACAAATATTTGTAAGATTGCAAGCAATTTTATTGGTATTTGATTTTAAAATTGAATATGTAAAAGGAGAATTAAATTCCCTTCCTGACTTCTTGACTCTAAGAGTTTTTGCAGGGATCATCATGATTAGAGGAAGAGGTAATTTCTGTTGTCGCGGAAGAGGAAGATCTGGGGGAAGAACCCAGGTTAATGCTTATTACCCACCATTAAATGAATCTAAACAAATTAAATCTGTCAATCAACAACTTCTTAAAGAAGGACAAACTAGTAAAACAAAAGAAGATGATTGCTGTCGTCAAAAGTAAAAATTCAATGAAGGAGGCCTTAATAGCCAAACCACAAATAAATTACACAGAGTTAAAAACTCTGGCAGTATTTGCTCCAATTATAATATTGGAAAATGAGTTTATTAATTGGGTTAAAGACCCGTACTACATTGTTAAACAATTCTTCGACATGTATAATGCCATGCTTGTAACAGGTACCCGAGATAGAAAATTCTTTGAATTAATTCTTAAAAAAACTGACTCTGTAAAAATGTGACATTTTTATAAAAGGAGTTATGACTCTGCAAATAATATTGCTTGTAGCAAAGCTACATTAATGAGGATTATATCTGAAAGAGANTTGACTCTGTAAAAATGTGACATTTTTATAAAAGGAGTTATGACTTTGCAAATAATATTGCTTGTAGCAAAGCTACATTAATGAGGATTATATCTGAAAGAGACTAGGGTCTAAGTTTAATTAAACCAGAAAACTAACAAGATATCCATATTCGGCTTACAACTATTTCAAT
The DNA here is from genome assembly GCA_963454935.2 of Ilex paraguariensis. Taxonomy (NCBI): domain Eukaryota; kingdom Viridiplantae; phylum Streptophyta; class Magnoliopsida; order Aquifoliales; family Aquifoliaceae; genus Ilex; species Ilex paraguariensis. The sequence goes on from CAUOFW020009891.1 coordinate 152,984, forward strand.
TATATTGATGCTTGGCATAATGCCTTTTATTATCAAAACCAATCCTTAATGCATGGTTTTTTATTTTCACTGAAACCTTTACCGAGNCTGACTTCTTGACTCTAAGAGTTTTTGCAGGGATCATCATGATTAGAGGAAGAGGTAATTTCTGTTGTCGCGGAAGAGGAAGATCTGGGGGAAGAACCCAGGTTAATGCTTATTACCCACCATTAAATGAATCTAAACAAATTAAATCTGTCAATCAACAACTTCTTAAAGAAGGACAAACTAGTAAAACAAAAGAAGATGATTGCTGTCGTCAAAAGTAAAAATTCAATGAAGGAGGCCTTAATAGCCAAACCACAAATAAATTACACAGAGTTAAAAACTCTGGCAGTATTTGCTCCAATTATAATATTGGAAAATGAGTTTATTAATTGGGTTAAAGACCCGTACTACATTGTTAAACAATTCTTCGACATGTATAATGCCATGCTTGTAACAGGTACCCGAGATAGAAAATTCTTTGAATTAATTCTTAAAAAAATTGACTCTGTAAAAATGTGACATTTTTATAAAAGGAGTTATGACTTTGCAAATAATATTGCTTGTAGCAAAGCTACATTAATGAGGATTATATCTGAAAGAGACTAGGGTCTAAGTTTAATTAAACCAGAAAACTAACAAGATATCCATATTCGGCTTACAACTATTTCAATTATATTGATGCTTGGCATAATGCCTTTTATTATCAAAACCAATCCTTAACTCATACATGGTTTTTTATTTTCACTGAAACCTTTACCGAGTATCCTAACTAGTTTTATGCCCGGTGGAAAACTTGTGGGGCTATTGTGGAAATTTACCCTCTAGAAATGCAAGATTTATTTCAGGAATATAAAGAAAAAAGTCTAGCCTTAAAGGGAAATAAGAGTGAGGGTAAATCCATTTTAAGTTTCTCAAATGAGTACATTGTACCATGGGTATGGCCCTATGGGTATGGAGTCTTAGTTGTGACTTTGATCATAATGAAAATCCCAGATTAATTAGGGAATTTCAGGTATGATTTTGGAATAATTATCCTCTTAATGAAAAAATTCCAGTTATATCGGTATGTCTTAAAGACATGATGAAAAAAGTTGAAAAAGAAGAAACTGGTACTTCTAAAGAAATAGTACCAAGTACTGAATTAAATTCAATTGAAATTCTTAAAGAAAAAATTTTAAAAGAAAAACCCTATCTGAAAATAGACCAGCTTAACGTAACTGTCATGGAAGAAATGAGACTGTAGATGATGTCTAATTTTGGAATGAGTAAAAATAAAGGGATGGATCTGGTAAATACTACCACGGTAAACATAAGAGACAAAGGTAAAGAAAAGGTCAAAGAAAGAGGAAGATGAAAAGCTGCGTCCAAATCTGATGACGATCTTATGGACTCTCAGGGTTATACCCTTATAACAGGTTATACACCTCAAAATGAAGATATGGGATAAATCTCCAAGATTGTGATAATCACGAACTATATGATTTGTTGTATGGGTAAAAAGAGGCGATAGGGACAGCGCCATCCAAGAAGAATTTGGAAGCATTGACGATGTAAGCAAGGACGTCACATATAGTGTAATTGGCGTATGTAATGGCGTCATAGACAGTATTGATGACGTTATGAATAGTGTATTTTATTTTCTTTTGAAGTCTGGACTTCAAGTCCGAGTCTATAAAAAGGGTGTCTGTTCTCTCTCTCTCTCACTAGAATCTCTCTCCTCTTGTAATCAAGCCACTTCTCCTTTTCTACCCTTCTCTGTAAGTATTTCATCTTTGCAAATCTATTATATTAATAAAAGTTTGATTTATCAATCCTTGCAACTCTGGTATCAGAACCATGCTAGCTTAAACCCCTTTCTGTTAGTATATATGTCGATCTATTGCTCTTTCATGTTGCTTAAGTAATTAAGTTTTAATTTTGTTATGTTAATGTTACTTTACAATCTGTTACTATAGTTAGTGTTATAATGCTTTCCTTCCTAATTTCATGGTTCTGCACCCAAGTTGTGTAAGGATTTTAGGCCGTGTCTTAGAGATAGGAGTAAGATCGTTTGTGATCCTTGTAAATCGTTGATAGCAAGAGTAAAAAGGAGGAAGAAGAAAACTGTAGCAAAAAGTCACTGTAGTATTACTTTAGCAAAATTAAAAGATGAATTACAGTAGCAACTTGAGGGTAATAGCGAAGCATATATATTAACGGAAATTTTTGAAAAAAGAAAAAATGGCTTTGAACTAGTTTAAAATAGGTAATATAAACATAAGGAAGACTATGTAAAGAAACCTCAAAGGGAGAGAATTTTCAAATATTGAAAATAAGTTACAAGATTGGGATATACCCCGATACCTAACTAAGAAAATGTATAGTATTGGGGCTTTTGATTTTAAATAAAGTGTAACGATTAAAACGTTAGAAAGAACAATTCTCTTTGATCAACATGGCCACATGGTGATACATTGCAACTCTTAATAGAAAGAGAAATTTTTGAAAACACAAGAAAATTATAAATTTCTTCATATTGGATTAGTATAAATGGCCTTAAAACCC
>CAUOFW020009891.1:162202-201899 GCA_963454935.2 Ilex paraguariensis
TATAAATGAGGCGAGCCTTTTAGGCTCGTTTTCTAAATGATCCAAATAAATTGTTCAAGCTTAGTTCATTTAGAATACGAGCCGAACTTGAGTCAAGTTTTATACGAGTCGAATCCGAGCCGAGCTTGAGTAGTTTGCTTCAATTATCAGCCCTACCTCGCAATGCATGAGAAAGTGTCAATTATAAAGTATTTGAAGTCAATATCATTGGCATACACCATTAACTAATTCGACAATGTCAATTACTTTAATCAAATCATAAAATAAAATAAAAAAACACATCTTTTAAATTCAAAGCCCTATCGCATAACAAAGTAAAAATATCACACCACAGGAAAATGTCATTAATCTAACTTGCATACCCCTATCGTGATGAACTCAAACCTAATTTTATTGGTCATCTACATAAATATATATGGTTTCAAATGGTCTATACAACTTCATCAAAAGTTATTGTGATGATATACTGCCAAATGCCATTAGGGCGAACATCAGATTTGGAATTTAATATCTTTTCTGGAGTAAGCTGATTGTATTTAGTCTCTAACAGTCTACAAGCTTGAGACTTAAAATTCGTAATCTAAGTTATCATCAGAGGGATATCCTATCACAAAAAGTCTAAAACAAAACTTCGACATAAAACAATAAGCTGTGTAATTAGCAAAAAAAAAAAAAACCATGCATAAAAAAAAAGAACAATATGTTATTGACACACCAAAAAAAAAAACCAACCCCCTAAAACAATATGCTATAAAGTATGTTATCCTGGATTTTGCAATCTTAGCATTCTCATATGCTTCATTTCTCAATTCCTCCAATTCGTTAATCTGAAGTTTCTATGATAGTTCAACCTTGTCCAGGTCAAAGTTCATTGTTTTAATGCCCCAGTATGCCCTATGTTCCAGTTCCACAAGTAAGTGGCAAGGCTTGCCATAGATTAATTGATAACGAGACATGCCCAAAATTGTTTTAAAAGCAGTGCGATATGCCCAGAGTGCATCAGTTAGTCTTGACGACCAATCTTTGCGGTCTGGATTTATCATTTTTTCTAAAATTAATTTGATCTCCCGATTAGCATATAATTTAACCATGCACAAGTACATGCATTAAACAACTTTGATGCATAGCCCATTATTTTAGTCTCATTGAAAACATTGAAACTATACCATAATTATTGACCCACGGCAGTTCTTTGTTTTTGTGGTACTTATCTGGTTACTGACGTTGATTCAAACGCGAGAGGTTGCTTCGAATGCGAGTTGGAAGTGTGAATAACTGTTTTTGTCAACATTGTTCGGTATACTAAAACACGTACATGGTCTAAAATTTTTAAATATATAAATAATATATAAATCATTGATCGTACTGTGTTATCGCAGGCAAATATGATTTGCATGCATTTACAAAATTCCGTAGTCCTTCACTCTGTAAATTTTAGTGGCAGTCTTAGGACACATGTCCAAGATCATTTACACATGCAGTCGATGTAAGAACACAACACTCCCAAAAGAAACGTACCAGAAAGAAAAATATGTTTAATGAAAAAGAAACCTACCCGAAAGAGAAATCTATGTTTAATGAACTTTGTTTTTTCCTTTAAGAACCGAACTCTGGAAAGATCTACGCTGATGGTGGCCTCGGTGATGGACACCAAGAGCGATAACTGTGAATAGAGACTCGAGGAATTGGGCGGACTGTAGCTAAACATGTGGAGTAGGGGTGGAATCTTGATTTCTAAATTAATCCCATGAAAAGGAATATTTGTTTCTGCCTTATTTTAAGTCAATTAGTTACCATACACATTAGCTTGCTATGTAGGTATTGCAAGCTTCAAAGAATGTAAGACATGTATAAAAGGAAATAGACAGTTTTGGGGTGATTTCATAAAATGTATCAGTAAATTTCAAGATGATCTTTTAAATCAAGAATTTTTATTAAGAATTGCTTGTAGTTCAACTAAAAATGTAATTGAACAAGATGTAAAAAATATCGCCTCTAAACAAATATTTGTAAGATTGCAAGCAATTTTATTGGTATTTGATTTTAAAATTGAATATGTAAAAGGAGAATTAAATTCCCTTCTTGACTTCTTGACTCTTAAGAGTTTTTGCAGGGATCATCATAATTAGAGGAAGAGGTAATTTCTGTTGTCGCGGAAGAGGAAGATCTTCCCCCAGGTTAATGCTTATTACCCACCATTAAATGAATCTAAACAAATTAAATCTGTCAATCAACAACTTCTTAAAGAAGGACAAACTAGTAAAACAAAAGAAGATGATTGCTGTCGTCAAAAGTAAAAATTCAATGAAGGAGGCCTTAATAGCCAAACCACAAATAAATTACACAGAGTTAAAAACTCTGGCAGTATTTGCTCCAATTATAATATTGGAAAATGAGTTTATTAATTGGGTTAAAGACCCGTACTACATTGTTAAACAATTCTTCGACATGTATAATGCCATGCTTGTAACAGGTACCCGAGATAGAAAATTCTTTGAATTAATTCTTAAAAAAACTGACTCTGTAAAAATGTGACATTTTTATAAAAGGAGTTATGACTTTGCAAATAATATTGCTTGTAGCAAAGCTACATTAATGAGGATTATATCTGAAAGAGACTAGGGTCTAAGTTTAATTAAACCAGAAAACTAACAAGATATCCATATTCGGCTTACAACTATTTCAATTATATTGATGCTTGGCATAATGCCTTTTATTATCAAAACCAATCCTTAATGCATGGTTTTTTATTTTCACTGAAACCTTTACCGAGTATCCTAACTAGTTTTATGCCCGGTGGAAAACTTGTGGGGCTATTGTGGAAATTTACCCTCTAGAAATGCAAGATTTATTTCAGGAATATAAAGAAAAAAGTCTAGCCTTAAAGGGAAATAAGAGTGAGGGTAAATCCATTTTAAGTTTCTCAAATGAGTACATTGTACCATGGGTATGGCCCTATGGGTATGGAGTCTTAGTTGTGACTTTGATCATAATGAAAATCCCAGATTAATTAGGGAATTTCAGGTATGATTTTGGAATAATTATCCTCTTAATGAAAAAATTCCAGTTATATCGGTATGTCTTAAAGACATGATGAAAAAAGTTGAAAAAGAAGAAACTGGTACTTCTAAAGAAATAGTACCAAGTACTGAATTAAATTCAATTGAAATTCTTAAAGAAAAAATTTTAAAAGAAAAACCCTATCTGAAAATAGACCAGCTTAACGTAACTGTCATGGAAGAAATGAGACTGCAGATGATGTCTAATTTTGGAATGAGTAAAAATGAAGGGATGGATCTGGTAAATACTACCACGGTAAACATAAGAGACAAAGGTAAAGAAAAGGTCAAAGAAAGAGGAAGATGAAAAGCTGCGTCCAAATCTGATGACGATCTTATGGACTCTCAGGGTTATACCCTTATAACAGGTTATACACCTCAAAATGAAGATATGGGATAAATCTCCAAGATTGTGATAATCACGAACTATATGATTTGTTGTATGGGTAAAAAGAGGCGATAGGGACAGCGCCATCCAAGAAGAATTTGGAAGCATTGACGATGTAAGCAAGGACGTCACATATAGTGTAATTGGCGTATGTAATGGCGTCATAGACAGTATTGATGACGNGCCATCCAAGAAGAATCTGGAAGCATTGACGATGTAAGCAAGGACGTCACATATAGTGTAATTGGCGTATGTAATGGCGTCATAGACAGTATTGATGACGTTATGAATAGTGTATTTTATTTTCTTTTGAAGTCTGGACTTCAAGTCCGAGTCTATAAAAAGGGTGTCTGTTCTCTCTCTCTCTCACTAGAATCTCTCTCCTCTTGTAATCAAGCCACTTCTCCTTTTCTACCCTTCTCTGTAAGTATTTCATCTTTGCAAATCTATTATATTAATAAAAGTTTGATTTATCAATCCTTGCAACTCTGGTATCAGANACCATCCAAGAAGAATTTGGAAGCATTGACGATGTAAGCAAGGACGTCACATACAGTGTAATTGGCATATGTAATGGCGTCATAGACAGTATTGATGACGTCATGCATAGTGTATTTTATTTTCTTTTGAAGTCTGGACTTCAAGTTCGAGTCTATAAAAAGGGTGTCTGCTCTCTCTCTCTCACTAGAATCTCTCTCCTCTTGTAATCAAGCCACTTCTCCTTTTCTACCCTTCTCTGTAAGTATTTCATCTTTGCAAATCTATTATATTAATAAAAGTTTGATTTATCAATCCTTGCAACTCTGGTATCAGAACCATGCTAGCTTAAACCCCTTTCTGTTAGTATATATGTCGATCTATTGCTCTTTCATGTTGCTTAAGTAATTAAGTTTTAATTTTGTTATGTTAATGTTACTTTACAATCTGTTACTATAGTTAGTGTTATAATGCTTTCCTTCCTAATTTCATGGTTCTGCACCCAAGTTGTGTAAGGATTTTAGGCCGTGTCTTAGAGATAGGAGTAAGATCGTTTGTGATCCTTGTAAATCGTTGATAGCAAGAGTAAAAAGGAGGAAGAAGAAAACTGTAGCAAAAAGTCACTGTAGTATTACTTTAGCAAAATTAAAAGATGAATTACAGTAGCAACTTGAGGGTAATAGCGAAGCATATATATTAACGGAAATTTTTGAAAAAAGAAAAAATGGCTTTGAACTAGTTTAAAATAGGTAATATAAACATAAGGAAGACTATGTAAAGAAACCTCAAAGGGAGAGAATTTTCAAATATTGAAAATAAGTTACAANGTTGTTTGTGATCCTTGTAAATCGTTGATAGCAAGAGTAAAAAGGAGGAAGAAGAAAACTGGAACAAAAAGTCACTGTAGTATTACTTTAGCAAAATTAAAAGATGAATTACAGTAGCAACTTGAGGGTAATAGAGAAGCATATATATTAACGGAAATTTTTGAAAAAAGAAAAAATGGCTTTGAACTAGTTTAAAATAGGTAATATAAACATAAGACTATGTAAAGAAACCTCAAAGGGAGAGAATTTTCAAATATTGAAAATAAGTTACAAGATTGGGATATACCCCGATACCTAACTAAGAAAATGTATAGTATTGGGGCTTTTGATTTTAAATAAAGTGTAACGATTAAAACGTTAGAAAGAACAATTCTCTTTGATCAACATGGCCACATGGTGATACATTGCAACTCTTAATAGAAAGAGAAATTTTTGAAAACACAAGAAAATTATAAATTTCTTCATATTGGATTAGTATAAGTGGCCTTAAAACCCTGAACTCTTTTTGGATTAAGTGACTCTTTTATGCTAGCACTAAGAGATGTTAGATGTTTAGATTTTGATCAATTTTTAATGGGAGTTATGTAATCTAGNATGGCCTTAAAACCCAGAACTCTTTTTGGATTAAGTGACTCTTTTATGCTAGCACCAAGAGATGTTAGATGTTTAGATTTTGATCAATTTTTAATGGGAGTTATGTAATCTAGTTTAAGTACTGGACTAATATACTTTAATTTTTTTTCAAATATATCAGTATTTTTAAATGATAAAAACATATTATATGTTTTAACAGTCAATATTAAAACTTATGGTTATAACTTTAAAGAGGGAACTAATATAATGATCACTTGTAGAGTTAAGTATATTATAAAGTAATGAATATTTTATCTCTAGAAGCAAAAATTCATAACGTCAAAGGTCAAACCACTTTAATTGAAACTAATATGAAAAAAAAATAAAACTGAAGTTCATAAAACTATTAAATGGTCAGATATCCAGTTTCCAAAAAACTGGCAATTAACTGTTGTGGTTTCTAAGAAACTAAAAGTAAATCAAGAGGTAACTCAAATCGCTCAATCATCTGATGGTGATATATTAATTAAATTTGCAAGAGAGTTTTGCGGGATTAAAAATCTCTACTAAATCAAGTACTTCATTCGGGTACAATACTCCTTATGGAAAATTCACTTCTTCTATTCTAGATAGACGAAGAGGTAAAGAACCTATAATTGAAGGTTTTAAAATTTCACAAAATAAAATTTCACATGGAATATATTGATAAGATAATGAATCTTCTTTAGAAGAAGATCAAGATCCAACGGTATCCGAAATCGGATTTCAACTATAAATTTTCATGGATATAAAAGCCAATGAATTTAGAGTAAATAGAAAAGAAATAAATAAAGAATTTTACCTTCCTAAATATGAAGAATTTAGAAATTGGTATTTTAAAACTATGACCAAAGGAGGTACGTTTAATTGCGCTACAGAAATTCGAAGCAAGCAATTTAGTTAAATGTTGGTTCTTATTCATTTAATTAATCACGTCATTACATAATAGTATAAATATAAAATATATATATTTATAGGCGTATCCTGGTAGTATTTGTATCCTATTTTTTGGGGTTTTGCTGTATCACCGTATCCGTATTGTATCATACCCATTTCTCATATCTGTATCCGTGTTTCCTAGATCCAAACCAACTGATTTCACTTGAGAGAGTGTTGACTTGATTCTGGTTATACCATCGAGTTTACTGTATCTGTATATGATACTGGCTAATGGGGTGTGTGACGTGTGTCCATCGTTTGTATAATTGTTTGTATTAATTCATGCTTGGATGATATCTGCCGCCCATGGAGCCGTTTTCTTTTTCCTTTTCAATTTATTTTTGTTTCCCCCCCGAACACAGCTTACAACTTTCATCGTACTGTGCTCTCCAAAGAGCAACTGTGTATAGTTGGTTTCCTGCTATAGTTTTCACACTGGATATTATGTTTTGTTTTGTTTGCTATTTGGTTTGACTGCAATTGGGTTGAACAGTTTCCCCCTGTCAAAGAATGTAATGATATTTTGATTAGCTCCTAAAATAAGTATTTAAAAATGCGATTCATGTAATTATTCTAGAAATTCATCATGTGGTATAACTAGAGCTAAAGGCCTGTATTTCATCTTATATCACACACTTAGCTTTCGTCCACTTCTTGTATATATGTGCTAAAGTATGAGATGCTGCTAAAATGCCAAATTTTGGGAGGCTATGATTTTAATTCCGTCATAGATGAGTTTGAGGATTTACCCCGGATCTTTTGGTCTATTAATTTGTCTTTTCCTTGCTCTGTTTGCAGATACCACTGAGATCAAACTGTGAACTGGATGTGCCGAAAAATGACCTAGGAAGTGGTAGCAGCTCTAAATGACCAGATCATATCTTCAGTATATTATACTGGCTTGTTTAATAGCCAGGACTTTTATAAATCTGAAGAGAGCTGTTGGTGGCAGTAATGAGTCGACATGAATTTGTGAATATCTGTGGAACTGGTAAGATGCTATGGGTTTCTGTTAATTTCTAAAACTTGGGGGATTGTTGCTAGTGAAGGTACATCTCTGCCTTTGTTTAAAGAGCAATTCTATATAACCCAAATCTGTAATCCAAATTTGCATCCCAAATGAAGGGAGACCATTGGATTAGTGGGTCTCATTTAAAAAAGTCGATGGAACCTACTCATCTAATGGTTCCCCTTCATCTGGGATGCAAATTTGGGTTACAAATTTAAGTAACATAGTATTTCCTTTGTTTAAACTGATACATGGTAACTAGTAGAACTTATTCTCTGGATAGTGGCCTGTATGAAAAGTAAGTTGTCATTCTCTTTGTTCATTATTGTCTCGTATGATGTTTCGTGTGATGGGTCAGGCCCAGCTTCATTGCTCATTCCAATCATATAAACTTGCATCTAGATTATTTAAGTACATATTTTTTGTGATAAATAGCTGCTTAATCTTTTTCTTTTCCTCCAGAAGTGAATACATTGTCCAGCAAATTCTAAGTATATTATTTACGAAGACATAAACCACTGAACTCCCAGGTTGTTTCTGATCTTGTTTTTGTTCGACTTTCAAAACTTACATATCGATATTTTTTTTTTAGATTAAATAACTATAATCCCTACAGTTTTTGTTCTTCATGCTACTTTGTCCTGAAGTTNCGCTGCTAAATGCCAAATTTTGGGAGGCTATGATTTTAATTCCATCATAGATGAGTTTGAGGATTTACCCCGGATCTTTTGGTCTATTAATTTGTCTTTTCCTTGCTCTGTTTGCAGATACCACTGAGATCAAACTGTGAACTGGATGTGCCAAAAAATGACCTAGGAAGTGGTAGCAGCTCTAAATGACCAGATCATATCTTCAGTATATTATACTGGCTTGTTTAATAGCCAGGACTTTTATAAATCTGAAGAGAGCTGTTGGTGGCAGTAATGAGTCGACATGAATTTGTGAATATCTGTGGAACTGGTAAGATGCTATGGGTTTCTGTTAATTTCTAAAACTTGGGGGATTGTTGCTAGTGAAGGTACATCTCTGCCTTTGTTTAAAGAGCAATTCTATATAACCCAAATCTGTAATCCAAATTTGCATCCCAAATGAAGGGAGACCATTGGATTAGTGGGTCTCATTTAAAAAAGTCGATGGAACCTACTCATCTAATGGTTCCCCTTCATTTGGGATGCAAATTTGGGTTACAAATTTAAGTAATATAGTATTTCCTTTGTTTAAACTGATACATGGTAACTAGTAGAACTTATTCTCTGGATAGTGGCCTGTATGAAAAGTAAGTTGTCATTCTCTTTGTTCATTATTGTCTCGTATGATGTTTCGTGTGATGGGTCAGGCCCAGCTTCATTGCTCATTCCAATCATATAAACTTGCATCTAGATTATTTAAGTACATATTTTTTGTGATAAATAGCTGCTTAATCTTTTTCTTTTCCTCCAGAAGTGAATACATTGTCCAGCAAATTCTAAGTATATTATTTACGAAGACATAAACCACTGAACTCCCAGGTTGTTTCTGATCTTGTTTTTGTTCGACTTTCAAAACTTACATATCGATATTTTTTTTTTAGATTAAATAACTATAATCCCTACAGTTTTTGTTCTTCATGCTACTTTGTCCTGAAGTTGAATGCTTCAGATGTCAGTGAGGGCGACTTACTGCAATAGAAACCGAAAAATACTCTTTACCAGAAAAAAAAAAAAAAAAAAAAAAAGAAGGGGAGAGAGAGAGAGGGTGAGAGGCTGGCAGCGTATACAAAGTCCTAAGCACCTCTACTGGGCTACAAGGGCCAAGAGAGCTAGGGCCGATAATTGAGCGATGTTATTCAGGCTGAACTTGGATTTGAAATTAGTCGAGTTTAAACAAATTCTTATAAAGGTTCATTTTGAGCTTATAAAGTTTAAGTCCATTTATATATAAAATAGTTGAGTTATTGAGGCTCAATTTGGGTCTTGTTTTTAAAGAAAATTGAATTTGAATAATTTTTTAGGTTTATTTAGAAAAATAAATTTATCAGGTTCGCATAATACCCGTAAAGTGTGGATTGATTATCAGCTGTACATGTGACATATAAAGAGGATCCACTAGAGCAAGCCTTTGGCCCGTGGGCAACTTTTACCAAGGCTTGCTCTCAATCCTATCATCTTTTGATAATGCATTGAGATCACTCTATAAAAGTTGTTTTGAGCGCTGTCTATCTTAGAGTACAACAATGGAGATATTGATCTTGGACTTAAGAATGGAAAAGACAAAATGAAAAACAATCTTCCAAGGGTTAGGTTGCATTAGTGTTTAGCACCCTAAATTGGGATTAATTTAGTAACCAATGAACCACTTCAATCACCCAAGTGCTTTGTGCTTGTACCATAAAGTCCAATTTTTTGTTTTTTTTGACAAATTAAACTTGTTCACTTTCAAAAGAATTGTTGACTAATCCTGGCTAAGCTCCGTGAGGATGAATTTATTTGAAGCAGAAAAAATGCAACTTCGCTCAAATAGATATTACATTTTTGGGCCGTCGTATTGGGCACGAATAGATTGTCAGAAGGATAAGTCAAGGCTATTCTTAAGTGGCCTATGCCCACTAGGGTCATTGAGTTGAGATATTTCTTAAGTTTGGCAAATTATTATTGGTTATTATATTCGAATTTGAAACTAATCGAGCTTAAATAAATTCTTAAAAAGGTTCAATTCGAGCTTATAAAGTTTAGTTTATTTATATATAAAATAGTTAAACTACTTAGACTCGATTTGGATCTTGTTTTTTAAACAAATTGAATTTGAATAATTTTTTTTTTGTTTATTTAAAAAAATAAATTTAATAAGCTTGCATCGGTATGAATCTCCACCCCTGTGGAAGGGTGAAGATTTACGATCTTGTTTCAATTGTCTGAACTAAAGCCACATGTCGAGAATCGAATGATTAAAATTTAATCCCCTCAGTGTAAAAATTGTGTAATTATTGTACAGTATATAGATGAGATAATCGAATCGTGATGGCTTAAATATCATTTTATATTGTATTGGGTTGAACTTGGCTCTCTTAGAATTGATCCAACCAAAATGATGGGACCCTTCTATGTAATGCCCATGTTTGAAATGGGTAAAATATATATTTTTGAATGTAAATATTTATTAATTAATTAATTTATTTTTGAAAGAAAAAAAAAGGTACTGAAAGTGAAATAAGATATATATAGAGAGAGAGCCCGCCTTGAATGCCGGGCAGAAAAAGACAGGAGAGAGCTAAGAAGGGTCAGTGACAGGGAGGGAGCCGGGTAGTAGGGTCTCAATCAGAGCCTCTGCCCTTCCACATTCCCAGACGAACTGATACATACTAGCATTCGAATTTACAGTGAGTCCCCACGCTGCCCGTTGATGTGAGAGAGAACAAAAGGCTGCAAAAAATATGAATAATTTTTTACAGTGTCTACACAAAGTCAGAAAAGAGCCGGTCCTCGGGCAGGGCTCAATCGTCTGGTCAGCGAGGTGTCAATCATAATGCAATAGATTGCAAAATCATTGAATGAGTTCTGTCTCTCTCTAAAATCCTGACATGGCATNCATATTATTTACGAAGACATAAACCACTGAACTCCCAGGTTGTTTCTGATCTTGTTTTTGGTCGACTTTCAAAACTTACATATCGATATTTTTTTTTTAGATTAAATAACTATAATCCCTACAGTTTTTGTTCTTCATGCTACTTTGTCCTGAAGTTGAATGCTTCAGATGTCAGTGAGGGCGACTTACTGCAATAGAAACCGAAAAATACTCTTTACCAGAAAAAAAAAAAAAAAGAAAAAAAAGAAGGGGAGAGAGAGAGAGGGTGAGAGGCTGGCAGCGTATACAAAGTCCTAAGCACCTCTACTGGGCTACTAGGGCCAAGAGAGCTAGGGCCGATAATTGAGCGACGTTATTCAGGCTGAACTTGGATTTGAAATTAGTCGAGTTTAAACAAATTCTTATAAAGGTTCAGTTTGAGCTTATAAAGTTTAAGTCCATTTATATATAAAATAGTTGAGTTATTGAGGCTCGATTTGGGTCTTGTTTTTTAAAAAAATTGAATTTGAATAATTTTTTAGGCTTATTTAAAAAAATAAATTTATCAGGTTCGCATAATACCCGTAAAGTTTGGATTGATTATCAGCTGTACATGTGACATATAAAGAGGATCCACTAGAGCAAGCCTTTGGCCCGTGGGCAACTTTTACCAAGGCTTGCTCTCAATCCTATCATCTTTTGATAATGCATTGAGATCACTCTATAAAAGTTGTTTTGAGCGCTGTCTATCTTAGAGTACAACAATGGAGATATTGATCTTGGACTTAAGAATGGAAAAGACAAAATGAAAAACAATCTTCCAAGGGTTAGGTTGCATTAGTGTTTAGCACCCTAAATTGGGATTAATTAAGTAACCAATGAACCACTTCAATCACCCAAGTGCTTTGTGCTTGTACCATAAAGTCCAATTTTTTGTATTTTTTTGACAAATTAAACTTGTTCACTTTCAAAAGAATTGTTGACTAATCCTGGCTAAGCTCCGTGAGGATGAATTTATTTGAAGCAGAAAAAATGCAACTTCGCTCAAATAGATATTACATTTTTGGGCCGTCGTATTGGGCACGAATAGATTGTCAGAAGGATAAGTCAAGGCTATTCTTAAGTGGCCTATGCCCACTAGGGTCATTGAGTTGAGATATTTCTTAAGTTTGGCAAACTATTATTGGTTATTATATTCGAATTTGAAACTAATCAAGCTTAAATAAATTCTTAAAAAGGTTCAGTTCGAGCTTATAAAGTTTAGTTTATTTATATATAAAATAGTTAAACTACTTAGACTCGATTTGGATCTTGTTTTTTAAACAAATTGAATTTGAATAATTTTTTTTTTTTTATTTAAAAAAATAAATTTAATAAGCTCGCATCGGTATGAATCTCCACCCCTGTGGAAGGGTGAAGATTTACGATCTTGTTTCAATTGTCTGAACTAAAGCCACATGTTGAGAATCGAATGATTAAAATTTAATCCCCTCAGTGTAAAAATTGTGTAATTATTGTACAGTATATAGATGAGATAATCGAATCGTGATGGCTTAAATATCATTTTATAGTATTGGGTTGAACTTGGCTCTCTTAGAATTGATCCAACCAAAATGATGGAACCCTTCTATGTAATGCCAATGTTTGAAATGGGTAAAATATATATTTTTGAATGTAAATATTTATTAATTAATTTATTTATTTTTGAAAGAAAAAAAAAGGTACTGAAAGTGAAATAAGATATATATAGAGAGAGAGCCCGCCTTGAATGCCGGGCAGAAAAAGACAGGAGAGAGCTAAGAAGGGTCAGTGACAGGGAGGGAGCCGGGTAGTAGGGTCTCAATCAGAGCCTCTGCCCTTCCACATTCCCAGACGAACTGATACATACTAGCATTCGAATTTACAGTGAGTCCCCACGCTGCCCGTTGATGTGAGAGAGAACAAAAGGCTGCAAAAAATATGAATAATTTTTTACAGTGTCTACACAAAGTCAGAAAAGAGCCGGTCCTCGGGCAGGGCTCAATCGTCTGGTCAGCGAGGTGTCAATCATAATGCAATAGATTGCAAAATCATTGAATGAGTTCTGTCTCTCTCTAAAATCCTGACATGGCATGGATTTGGAATTTGTATGTGTATGTATATATGTATATNTCAAAAAATGGTGTCACACTCACAAGTCACTGACCCTAAATGGTCTCCCAGATCTGACGGCCAAATTCCTATGGAGGGTCAAGATCGGAAAAACAAGATGATGACACGTGGAAGATTGCAGACCGAGAATAAATCATAGTGTAATGATTCTGAAATTATTTATTTGACATTCTTGGGCTTCACCTACTGCTGACCTTCGGCTGTCGGTACCACTGCTCTCTCTCTCTCTCTCTCTCTCTCTCTCACACACACACACACACACACACAGAGTGTAGGTGTAATGGCCATTAGGGTTAGAAGCTGAAGAAGGCCTTTAGCTTTAGGGGGTCAGTCTGTGTAATAATATCCATGAGTAAGCTAACCAAAATACTTACGTTATATTAATATAACTAAGACGATTGAAAAGTAAGAAATATAAAAAAATAAGAGGAATAGATTTTCTATTCATAGAAGAAAAATAATAAATTAGTATGATGGATGAAAAATCGAAAGAATGAATTTTCTACTGTTTGGTATCAAAGAAAAAATGAGAGGAAAGAAAACACATAAAAGACTAATGTACCATTGTACCCTCATAATAAACTTATGAATAAGTTTAAGCATTTTAATTAAATACTAATTTTTAACTCAAAAATATTTAATTACTGACAGTTGCAGTAAAAATTCTAAATAACATGATAATAGATTTTTAAATTAAAATTTTAACGCCTCAATAATATTTCTCATAAAGAAAAAAAAACAGCCTATTTTATGTCCACACGGAGAGCACGTGGAAGATTGTCTCGCCTGATGGACAAGGTGAGCAACAATACGAGCATTTCAAGTTTGAAATATTTGGAACATAAAAGGGACAAGTTAGTAATTAACTTCTTTTCCATTGAAGGCTGCCACTTCCCAGTCAACTTTCCGCCCAAAATCAGACATATTTTGTTTTGGTCGGCAGGATGGATGGCCTTCCATTCAATTTTCTTTTGATACCCAACGATGAAAAATTATTCTTTTCTTCCCATTTTTCACTCTCCATTTTCTTTCATCTCTATTTTCCTTCAAATCAAATAAAGGATTACTAAAAAATAGTTTTACCAAATGAATTTGCAATTTTATATCACTCTTGGACCCATGAAATATTGATCAAAATATTTTTGACTAGATATAGAATTATCGATCCATTTCATAAAAATATATATACATATGTATAGATCATTTATCATGAATTAAGGAAACATATATATATATATATATATGTGTGTGTGTGTGTGTGTGAGTCTCTCACTCATTAGTAATTTATCTAAAAAACAAAAAAAATATATACATATATTAGATACCCAACACAATGACCTTCAAATCAATTGTTAAGTGTGGTAAATTTAGGAAGGTGTCATGTGATAGGGTCAAGTGATGGATTTTTTTTTTGGAACAGGCAAAAAAAAAAGTGATTGTGTGGGTTATTAAAGTCATGACGAATATTGAATTTTGAGGATTGCAGTCTTATCCCACTGATTCGAAAAAAAACAAAGGAAAAAATTGGCTCTCCAGTCAAAATTATTTTTTGGAAATAAGGAATAGTTTAGGGACTTCGATGATAAAGGGTAATTGGATTTATTAAATTTATTAAATTACATGAATACCCTTGTAATTGTATAAAATATAGAGTTAAAAATAGCCTAAGGTCCCACCACTATTCTGATTTGTCTTGAGAAAATAAAAAGTGCGGACCCCACTTGTACTTTTTTTTTTAATTTGAGAAGCAACCGCCACTTTCTGTTCAAATTACAAACCGTCACTTCAAGGGAATTGTGATAAATCCATCTATTGACTAATTTTTTTTCCCATTTTCTATCCATATTTGGGCCAATTAATAAAATGGTTGGCAAAAGGGATCCTCTTTACGTCCCATTTTTCATTTCTCTCCGTTTCACTTCCCAACCAAATTAAAAAAAATCTATCTTTTCCCTCTATTTTTTTTTCATCTGTCTAATTTTTCCTTATACCAAACAAAGAGCTAGAGAGCTGAAATTTAGAGAAAACTACTAATTTTACTATTTTGAAGATTTAATTTGATGATATAATACATTTATGTAATTTAATTGGTTGTATATTCTATTCAACACTAAAAAATTAAGTACTAATTCCATAATAATGGTGTTTTATATTATCAAATTAAAATTTTATAACATTGCTAAAAAAATTAGGGTGCACGTTAAGTTGAACATTTACAAAAAAGAAAAGAAAAAGGGTTTGCCCCCAAGTTATTTGAAAGTGGAATAAATTCCTAATTTTCGATTACTTGTTGTTAGCCTCGGTATTTATGGGGATGTTTGGGTTGATGGATAAGCGTGGATAAAAAATGTTGGATTGGATAAATAATCGGTGGGTCTCATTTATCCTTAGTACGACAAGTCATTTTAGGGCTGGACTTTTGTAGCCCATGAAAAAATCGGCCCTCAGTGATTTGGCTTGTTTATCCCCTCTCAAGTGGATAATCAAATCCGACCAAAACTTTGGGATTAAAAATCTGCTACCGGATACACAATGGAATTACCATTACACCCCTGTATAGCACACCACTCTAGGGTTTTTATCCTCTCTTCCCCCTTTTTCACTGGTCCCTAGCTTCCAATGGCGCCAAATCCTTCCCATTAGCAAGGTAATGTTCTCTCTCTCTTCCTCTGTCTCTGTCTATATATATATATATACCTCAAATATATATATCAGTTGAGAGATGTTTGGGGCATGTCGAGAATTAGAGAGAGGGAGAAAGAGAGAGGGAGAGAGAAAAACAAAGATTTAGAAGATAGAACTCAATACCCAATTTAAAGCTAATCCATCATTAAGAACTTGATTGGAGCTTTCATTAGTTGTGGTTGATCGTCCATGCAGTTTTATTGGAACTTCTTCAGCTATGCATGAAAGAGTGAGAGAGGAAGAACTCGAATTTTATTGCCCATAAAGGTCCCGAAAAATCAAGCCTTGCATCAACTGTGTTAGTTAGGGTTAATCAAGTCTTGCATCAACTATGCTCTGTGTGTGCAATGGTTTGAGAAAGGGATGGATCATGGATGTGTGTTGGTTAGAAAGAGAGAGATTTGTTGGGTCTGACGGGTTGAATAAAGAGAGAATGAATAGAGGAAAAAAAAAGACAAGAACTATTTTTCCTTATGTTTGGTTTTTTTTTTTTTCTAATTGGACTTATAATTGGGTTTTTTTAACTGGAATTATATTTTTTTTTTCCTTAAGTGCACATCCGTATAACTTTTTTTTTTGGAGGGAGAGGGGAGGGGAGAAAGGGGNGGAATTATATATTTTTTTTCTTAAGTGCACATCTGTATAACTTTTTTTTTTGGAGGGAGAGGGGAAGGGAGAAAGGGGCTTGAATCCTTAACCTCAAGAAGACAAAACTTTCACAAAGTAAAGAACACCATATATTTGGTTTCATGAATTATTATATAATACCAAAAATATCTCTCATGGATAAAAATATAATGAGTGACAAACCATAAGGACTATAGATGTAATTTATATTATATTTTAAAATATTTATAATTTTTTTTATTATATGATCGATTTGATTAGTTCACGCAACGGTTAAACTAATGAAATATTGATCAGGTCTTATAATAAAAAAAAATAAAAAAATATAATGAGTAAGGTATTCTTATATATGTTGGACAATTTATGACGTTTTATGTTGGACAATATTATTAGATTAACTTCACATCATTCTAGTCCAAACTTAATATAAGATTAGATTACATTTATTTGAAAAATGGTGTAATAGTCATTTTAGTATCTTTTAGGAATGATTCAAATCAGACTACTTTGCATTGATTTAGCTTAAATTCGGATTCAAATTTAATCCATCCCAAACCATCCATGGCGGCCCAAACATCCCCTATGTGTTTATGAAGTGGTTTGATGATGGATGGATGTGGACTCAGCAACCTTTTTAGTGATGGCTGACGATGACCAAATCTTATGCCACGTTTCATGAAGACTGCATGGTAGCTAGCTTTTGTAGCAATTATGGCTATCATCATTACTCCACCCTCCTCCACTTTTTGATTTGAGTGATATAAAATTTCTAGAGAGAGAAAGGGAAATCCTTAAGGAGTTTTGACTTGGCTCTAGCTGGTTTATGAGCTGGCTCTAGCTGGTTTATGAGCTGGCTCATAATACTAACCCAAAAAACAAAAACAAATATTGGAAGTAGCAGCACTTAGGTCGCTTTTTATTTTTTTAAATAATATTATTTAGATATAATTTGTTGACATAATTTATGGACTTAATCCATTATAGTCATTAGATTGATTGTAAATTTCAATAAATACTGAAATTTACTATCAATGCATTGGTTATAAATAATTTGGTCAATAAATTAAATTAATAAATTATATCTAAATAATATTTTTTTTGACCCCTCTTGACACCATTGAGAGGCGTAACTCGGATGGGTTGGCTGGCTGTATAATGCCAATATGAATTCAACCTAATTATAAAATATTCGATACAAGTTTAATTCAATTTAGTTTTAATCTAACCCTATAATCAAAATGTCGCCCATGTTTTTATTTTTGAACGTAAGGTACACAACTTGGGTTGAAATTGGAGGATTTAATTCTCATGTTACACATTTTGGACTGAAATTCAAGTTCAGTTAAGATAAGCATGAGTTAAGTTGAATTTGATTATCAACTTACATCACTCGGGTTAGAATTTGGATTCACCGCAGGTAGAACTTGAATTCACTAACTCGAGTTGTGTAACGTGAACCCGAAACCCAACCTGATTGCTGGCTCAATGGAGTTGTTAGTCTTGTGAACTTCCTAATATTAAAGGTAGCTGGAAAATTTGTAGTGACTGATCACAAGGATACTTGAGCTTTGTGCATTCTCCAACTATAGTGACTGGGTATGGTCGGCAAACCCTTTTAGTTTGTTCAATTGAAAATGGCTGATGACAAACTTTCTAGTGCAATTCCACATTATAGAAGTGTTGGTTACCAGAGAGCCACAAAAGCCATCCCACGTAAGGGCATACACAATGTACGAGTTTCCATCATTGCGGGTTTATAGAGGATTAAATATACGCAATTATATTGCTACAAATAGAGGTGTTGTTTCCGCGACTCGAACCAGTGACCTCTAGGTCACAAAAGTCATCCCACATCAACTGCGCAAATAAAAATATATAGAACACATTATTCTGAGCTTGAGCTTTAGCTTTTGGTTCGGATTGAGTCCAACTTGCAAACGAGGCCAAATTCTAACAAGAAAGTGACAATGGATGCCCGGGCGCATTATTGAATCCTAGATATGATACATCAAATTTCTTCTTTGGACAGTTAGCATTCTCTGGCCTCAATTGTGCCAAAAACATTATTGTTTTGTACACACACAAAGAAACATCAGATTAATGAACAAGACATTGGTGGGAACCATCATGCTCTTATCTTCAACATGCTCCAAAATTTTCATTAAATTCTTTCTAATCAATGTTCTGTTAGAGTTTTGCTTATCAATGGGGTGCTGTGGGGTTCTTAACTTTGTCATTTCGAGATCCTCCAGAAGCAAAGATTGCCTGAAAAGCACCCTTACTGCAAACTTTCCGGGCCTTGTGAAAGTTTATGAAAAATTTTAGAATAAATATATTCTTGAAGAGACTGCTTTTGAAACTTGAATTAATCTTCGGTGCACTGCTAGATCAACCTTAGTGGTTCATAAGTTGCATTCATCACTATGGCAACCCGGTAGCACCATGGAATCACTGTCCCGCGTATGTATTTTTCAAATTGTTTGCTTCATTACTTCATAAACATTTAAATGGCAGTTCAATGTACGAGATTTTTGTTGTGGTCAAGTTTTAGAAAATCGTAACATATACCCACTTTACCGACAGATGCAGATAGACGGTTGTTGACACAAATTCACTACATAAACCTTAATGCAGATACCAAAAAAAAAAAGGAAAAGAAAAATGAACAATTGTGCAGAGAATTTGTTTGAAAAAGGCCATAAAAATGTTCCTTTAACTTGTCTTTTTCTTTTTGCTCTGTTCCATTTTCTTTATGCCCTTAATTTTTCATTTCCTTTCCCAGTTCATGTTATCTTCTCTTTCGTTTCCTTTGTTGGGAAAGTGTAAAGCATGTGAAAATGCCAAGGAATGAATAAAGGGCTCCAAACTCCTTTGGTAAAAATATACTTCTTTTGTTAAATGTAAAGTGCTTCATCTTACAATTACCAGGAATCACTTCATACTTTAACATAAGTTGAAGGCCTCTCTCTGTCTCTCTCTCTCTAAACGATAGAACACACATAATCAATTAGATTTCATATTTACGTAGGAATATAATATGTTGATTTGGATCTCACAGCTTGATGTGAAGGACATGCATGCTTTTTCCACCCTTCTCTCCTTTTGTTGCTTTCTGTCTTTCTTGTCTCCTTGTCTTTCTTTAGCTCACCTTTTCTTTTCTTTTCTTTTCTTTTTCTTTTCCTTTCTTTTCTCTCTGATTTTCACAGTGGGTACCTGATTCTCTTCACCAGCTCCCAAATCAGAGATATTATGATTTTCAAAATAACTAGTGCCAGTAAAGAGTGGTATTACTGTGGCCTTCCTAAAGTGAACTCCAGATTGGGCTTCTTGGGGCTTGTTTCTGATAGGCTTGATGAGCTCACCTCTGATATTCTCTCATAGCTTAGGACCTTTGCGTCCCTGTCCTTCTGAAAATCACACACACGCAAAGAGTCAGTAACATAAGAGAAGTGTGTGAGTGTGAGAATCAAAGGACATTTAACTCAGGATATAAGGGAATATTTGTCAAGGTGTAACGTATATGGTACATTAAAAAGCCTGTTAGGCTGTTACAGTGCATGTTTCATGCGCGTCCACCATATACATGGTACATTATTCTCTCTCATTATTATTCCCTAGACAATATTTCATCATCCACCATATTATGCCCAAAAAAAAAAAAAAATGAACATGCATCAAGTGGTGCATATATACCATGACATAAAACATAACACCATCTATGGTGACACCCTAATGCATTTGATTGTGGATTTAGAAGGTTGGGTACTAGTTAATTATAGGCTGTGAATGCGTCATACCCAGTCATGTATAGTCAAATATACTGACTTATATTATGTCGGGCTTATGTTGTTATTCATTGAGTTTATGTCGACTTATTAACTAGGAGAGTTTGGCGATCAGTTTATGATCCAAACTTGTTGGAGGCTAAATTCCTATTTATAGTCGGAAAGACGAATGTATCCTTGATACACAACCCTAGTATTGTGCATTTTGTTCCTTTATCATACTGCAATTCAAATGTAGGACAGCCTTTGACTAGAACAATATAAATTTAAGATTTTTTTCATGAGTGAGTTATTTCCTTTGCTTTTAGTTTTTGTCTGTCATCTACCCTTTCCTACTTTGCATAAACACTATGATGATAGAAGACTACATCTATATATCCCCATGAATGTAGGCATTTACATACATACCAATTATTAAGCTTTCAAAGTTAAGTATAGTCTATTAATTTAAATGTGAGAAGGGTACCTGAAGAGTTGTTATGTTCCCTCCACAATCCCTTGGTTTGCCATGCAACCAGGCTTCCCTGCTGCAAAACAATGCATTTTGAGAATATTTCCTATCAATGGAAGCCATCCAGAAGAACAATGCAAATGAAGAAAAGAAAGCTATCTTTTACTGTCTTGATTTTTGTTCCTCACTTTGCATATTATTCTGATTGCAATAAAGTTGAACCAGCCATGTGATAGCCCATTACCAAATCACCAAACCAGGCTAGCTACTACTAGGAAGTTTCAAAGGGCATATCTTTTGCACCAAGATTTCTACATAGGGGTCCATCACAGGGCATAGCTTTCACACTAAGTTTCTTAGTTGTGGGTCCCATTTAAATAGCGCTATCTGAGCCCACAAAATCCGAAGGAAAGAAATATATGTCTGTTTTTAGGTTGATTTTGTCAATATGATTCTTAGTCATGAAGTGGTAGGAGGATATATTGCCTTTACTACTTCCTTTTCAACCACTGGGGAGTGAGATTATTGCCCCATCATGTAATTCCATTGTTAAAACTGGCTGTTTGCAAAAAAAAATAAAGCAATGATTTCATTTCCTCTTCTCTATCTGATCCAGTGCACATATGGGGAGAGAGAGAGTGTGTGTTTGGGAAGAAAGAGACGGATGTTCCTATACATACTAAAAGAAAACTGTGTCCAACAAAAAGAAAAACCTAATAACCAAGAAAAAAAAAACCTAAATTCAAATTCATGACTTCTATTTTCTTTTCTTTTCTTTTTTTTCTTGATTCGTAATGTTTTCAAACTTGTGTTGCTAGGAACTTGAGGTCAGACACTTGGGGCTTAGAATTACCACATAGCTATTAAGCTCATCTTTCATATCCTCAACACAGACAAACAAAGATGTAAGTGGCCCAACTACATGTGGTCACAAAGTAGCCTGATGACCACACCCCCCACCCCACAACAAAAAAAAAAAATTATACTAGATGTAGGCTTTATTTTTTCCGATGAAATTCATCTCATATAGCCTTAAGGCATGGTATGGTGGTTTTGAGGCTCCAAAATTTATCTACTTTTGATGTTTCAACCACCAGACAATCAAATCGAGCATGAAGTCATTTATAATGAAGAACTGATGATAAAAATGTCACAAACCATGATAAAAAGAAACACAATAATACGAATAATTTTTAGCTTCACCTTGAAGAGTTGCTCCAGAGGCCATGATAATCCTTATCTTGATTCACATTTTGCCTTCCCTGTTGAACTGTAACCTCAGACCTTCTTGAATTTTGAATATCCAAAATTAAATCATCAGATGTATCCCCAGATGACCCGTTTTCAAATACATCCGATTGTCCTAAACGACAAAAAACAAGAACCTATATTAATTAATCATAATAATAATACTTATAATATGTATAAAATATACAAAAATCATTTCAGTTCCCTTCAATAATAGTCACAAATAAGCCTATAAAGATTTTAGAGATCAACCCGAAGAAGCTGCTGCCCTATCAGTGGTCTTCACCGTTCGATACATCTGCACATAAAAGAATTTATGTGATTACTGTGGTGCATTACACTATAATAATCCCACAGATAAAGAAGAAAATGCACTACATATATATGTGTGTGTGTGTGTATTTATAGATATCAGTATATGTATATAGTCATGAGAGAGGAAAAACAAAGAAAAAGCTGCTAGGATAGCCTTTCTATGCAGTATAGACATGGTAGGTCTGATAATAGTGCAAGTACCAGTTGTAAATGATACAAAAAACGTTTCTGAATGTTTACCCAAATACATGTATGTAGTATGTATGTATATGCATGCACGACAGTATGCAATTAACCATGGTTACGGGAGTGTGGTTCAAAAAACCCAAGATAAAACTGATATCATTGCGAAATGATAGTGTTTTGTACTTTTTTATCTTCCAGTTGCCCACTGTAAGAGAAGAAATTTTGTTGTCATTGAAAAAATAGGTGGATTGTGTTTAAACTTGTCTCGGCTTGGCTTTTCCTTGGGCTTTGTCTTACTCTTTTCTCTGATTATATTGATGAACCTCTCTCTCTCTCCTGTTATTGACCTTTTTCTTTACTTGGGTGGTTCATTCTTCCAAGCATAAAGCTGATTAAGAGCTTGCAGGGCCATCAGATCTAGTAGAAAAAGAAGTGCAATATTGCTGCTCACACCAAGTGTTAAAGATTTGAGAGACCTCTATGCAGGGAAACATTGGAATTTGGAACGTATGTATTAACACCTTCCTGCAATGTAGGCTGTACTATTGCAAATTCAGCCTTGCAAAAAAAATACCATTCAAACTGCTTCAAAAGCTCATGTATTGTTGTACTAGTCATATAACAAAATACAGAACAAAAGTTTTTTAAGGTTACTTTGATTTAAGAAGAAGTAAAAAAAAACCTTAAAAAGTAGCTTTAGACGAGGATAATGCAAAGGGATGAGTGCTTCATTTACCTGTAAATGGGATTTAACATGTGCCAAGGTGAGATCTTTCACATCCATGAGCTCAAGAACTGACTTTGGTGTAGCTCCTACAAACAAACATGAAAAACCAAGAATTGGATAAGTGGTTTTTTATCAATTCTTATCTTTTATATATTTTCCTGAGGAAGATGACACAGATAGAGTAATGATATACAAGAACACATACACGCACTCTCTCTCTCCCTCTCCATCTTCTCTCTCACACACACACAATCAAACAGGCTCATACAGATATATGAAAAGGGGGAGGGGGATATACAAAACGGATAGGAAAATGAAGCCTACTTTCATGGCCACCCAAAAGCTCAACAGCATGAACAAAACGAGAATGAAGGGTAGTAGTCCACCGCATCCGAGGCGCTCTCATGCTACGTTTGGCTGGAAATCTCGACAAAAACTTCGATCGCATTAGCCCTTGAGACTGAAAGGAACTTGAAGTAATGGCACTAGAAGTAGTTGTAGAAGATACAGAAGTATCTAGACCCTGTTGAGAAAATGGGAAAGGAGGGTTTTGATATACTGGAATTCCACTAATGGGTCTCAGAAAACCAAGCTCTGGGCTCATTCCATGGTGTTGTTGCTGAAATATTTGGTGTTGCAGTTGTAGATGGTGATGATTTGGGTACTGATTTTGTTGAAAGGAGTGGATGAGATTGGTGTTACTGTTCTGGTGGAACTGAAAATGGTTGGAGTAGGGCTCAGAAACCCTTGGATTCGCCAAGGAGAGCTCGAAAAAGTTGTCTGGTTTGGTCGCCATTGAAGAGAAGGAGGAGTTTCTGGAGTCCAAAGCTCTCTTCCAGAAACCCAAATCCATCTCATCTTCTGTCCTCCTCCAACTTGATGTGGGTTTGCTATTTGGAGGGCTGATTTGTAGGGATAAGTCTGGTTGTGCTGGAAAAAGTTCCATCTCCTTACTATACTCTTCTCTCTCCTCTTCTTCTACCTCTTCTTCCTAGTTCTTGCTCTTGTTATGGCTCTTCTTGTTGTTGTTTGTACAGTGGTAGTAGGGTTATCAAGGAAGATAGAGGCTTTTTATGGAATTTTGATGATCGAAGTTTTGAATTGGGGTTAGAGATTTCTGGGTGTTCCTTCAGATGGGGTTTGAATTTGATGATCAATTAAGGGAGTAGTTGCAGAGATTTGAGATTGAGAGGAGAGAGAGTGAGGGAGATATGACAGGGTATGAAGTGAATGGTTGTATCCTTTGTGTTAAGTATATGTGAGAAAATGACACTTGAGGAGCAATAGTGAGAGAGAGAGAGATGTTTCTTTTTGTGGACGTGGGGGTAGGATGAGTAAGGGAGAAAAAGATGAGAAAGAAAAGTAAATAAGTTGAGACTTTGATTGCTTTTTACTCTTTCCTTTTCCCTGTTTTTCTTTGGGGGAAGAAAAGGAATTTTAGTGTAAGCTTTTAACGTGTGCATTTGTCTCTTAACAACTCACACTTACTTTTCTAACCAATACCCTCCATTGAACTGAAGCCAATGGTAGGTGCCCCTTCACAAAATCCTAAATTTATCCAAAGTATTACATTTTAATTTGTTAGTTTTTCTAACTTGCGAAGGTAACTCGAATGGGAATGCCTCAATGATTACCATTCGATGTCTCAAGTTTTAGTCTACTAATAAATCTTATGTTATTTGTGTCATGCGCGTGATTTACAAGTGATTGTGTATATTCAAAACATAAAGTATTTTTAATAATGATTCAAATTTAGACTCAAATATAAGTTTAAATTTGAGTAAAAAACTTGATTTAGTATAGAATACTCTAATGAGCAAACTCAAATATCTATTCAATTTTTGTTAAAAAAATCATTTATTGTCCCAAAACTTTTTTTTTTTTGGTCATTCAAATCATGATAATTGATAAAATTAATTAAACTTTCATCTCTCCAAAATGGATAATTCAAAAAAAAATGAATACGTATATAAAGCTACATGGGAATAAAGAAGTTACTACAGAATTCTAAGTTTGTTCTAATCTCTTATAATTTTTGTAAATCTAGATAAAGAAAGAGAAAAAAAAAAAAAATATAACTACTTTGACACGAGTCTGATCTGAAGAACACAAAAACATACGTTTTTGAAAAAAATAAAAGATTGAAGAAATAAAATGACAAATTGTTTAAATTTGTGAGAATCAAAGGCTTAAAATTTCAAGAAAAATCGAAAGTTTGAAATTATGTTACCGTTAATATTCAACTCGAAGAAATCAAAGAAAAATTTGGTGATTAAGTTTAGAGTTTATATAGTACTAAAGATGAGTCAGATTAAGGTTTTGAAAAATATAAGAAATCAAGAAGATAAAAGATAAAAAGGAAAAAACTTATCTACAGGTCTTCAAATGATTTGTGAAAGTTTCTGCGGTGGGCGACAATAGAAACAAAATAATAGAGAGAGGCAAGAAGAGGCAGAGAGCATGTCATTAAAGAAGTTTTTTAGTTTTGGATAAATTCAAAAGTTACCGTTATAAATTTAGTATAAAATTTAAAATCTACTTCAATTTAAGTCAAAAATAAGTTTTGTCTTGATTTGGTATAAGTTTGAGTTTAAGGTTGGAGAATTTTTTGGGACATTTTGACTTAAATTTAAATTTGAGTAAAATTAGATATTCTCTTATATTGTAGTTCAAAGTTTAAAAAAAAAAACGTGGTTAAAATGATTTTCGAATGTAAAAAAAAAAAGACATTTATATTGTAACACACGATTATCAATACCCAGTAGTTCATTAGACAGTAACCAATCATCATGCTTATTATGATGAAACCCTACTTGTATAATTGGAGTAATTTCATAATGAGTGACTTTAAATCTAAACCCATCAATCATAATTACATCAAATTCTATTTTCCGAGACATTGGTAGTGTTTTCAATGGTCGGTGACGGGGTTGGATCTCCTGAACAGTAAGCAAGGATAGTTGTAAAGTCAGTTTTGGCTTTTACATTCTGAAAGGGTAAGAATGTCTTTAACTTAAGACAAAAAAATATCAACAATTTTATACAGACATTCAGAGCAGAGACTAGAAGTCTCGAAATCCCGATCAATGTTATTTGAATAAAAAATATTAATAACATTTGACGATCTTTAACATCATTGTCATTAATTTAACTATAAATTTTAAAATTTATTGGAACCTACTACTTATTCAATGATTGTGATAGAAGGAATCGATAAAAGTTATTAATATTTTTTTGTCCAACTAGCATTTCTCGTCCCGAAAATAACTAGACTTTTAGATCAAGTTTTTCTATTTAAACAAATAGATTATCGGAAGTCATCAACAATCTTAACTAGAAATTTCGATATCAGATTAATCCTATGAAAAATAACATGACATTAAAATTGGAAATCTTTATCTCTTGGTCTTTGTGTCAAGAACTCAAGATGTAGACTCACTTGCCTAATTTTTTTTTTTATGTTTAATTTGATTTTGTAAAGCCACATACAAGTATTTTATCTCTTTCAAAATATACCTATAAAGGGTAGGAATTTTTTTTTTAAGTGATCTAGATATGGAAATCATTGAAAAAGAAAACACAACTGCATTTTTTTTTTTAAATCCAAGCTTTCTAGTTGACAATCTATCTAATATTACAGCTAAAAAGTTGAATTTTTAATTTATAAAAGAATAACAATGGTTAAGACCGATCTAATTTTATCCCAATTTTTTTTTCCAGCTCAAAAACTCATTCTCTGCACGGCTCTCAATTCAGACAATTTAATTAACACATTTTTCAATGTCAACCAACACCATTAATTCACACACGCTCTTATTTTATTTGTGTTCACTTTAATTTTAAATTACATAATTAAAGAAAAAATAAATTACTATTTAAAATATCATTATTGCACGATTAATGGTAATTTTTGATATTGCAAACTGTCTTGAAGTATAGAGTTATTATCATTATATTTATAGAAAAATGTTATTTGGACCTAATTCAATACAACTATTGGATTGGAGGTGGATTCTACCTAACATTGAAACTCACAATTCATTCAATGATTGTATTGAATTAGGTCCCCAAATTAAGCCCTTATAGCATTACTCATATTTATATTATAAGAATATTAGAGTTCTAAATACACACATATACCTGAAGAGTAATGATATTTAGACCTAAAAATTTGACGTTATANGACCTAATTCAATACAACTATTGGATTGGAGGTGGATTCCACCTAACATTGAAACTCACAATTCATTCAATGGTTGTATTGAATTAGGTCCCCAAATTAAGCCCTTATAGCATTACTCATATTTATATTATAAGAATATTAGAGTTCTGAATACACACATATACCTGAAGAGTAATGATATTTAGACCTAAAAATTTGACGTTATATACTGACTTAAATCACTATAGCCTCTGAATTAATTGTGAGACCCATCAAATATTGGAACTTGGTGTTGATTTAATAGTTCTAATGAACTAATATCATTAACTCAGCAAATAAGATCAAATTTTTAGATCTAAATAACATTACTCGTACTTGAATACTGGATGGCCCAAAGAGGGACCAAATTAAACCACAGCTAGATTTGGCAAAACAATAATGCTACTTGATCTAATTTATCATAATTATTGGATTGGTTGCCGATTCTAATAAATTTTGTGACCCATTATCAATATAATAATTATAAGCGATTAAGTCAATAACTTAATGGGTATTTGGTCTAATGATATTCTTTACCTTGTGAAGATTTTGTCTTATTGAGGTCAAGAGCTCAAACCCCTTTTTCCCCNAAACTTGGTGTTGATTCAATAGTTCTAATGAACTAATATCATTAACTCAGCAAATAAGATCAAATTTTTAGATCTAAATAACATTACTCATACTTGAATACTGGATGGCCCAAAGAGGGACCAAATTAAACCACGGCTAGATTTGGCAAAACAATAATGCCACTTGATCTAATTTATCATAATTATTGGATTGGTTGCCGATTCTAATAAATATTGTGACCCATTATCAATATAATAATTATAAGCGATTAAGTCAATAACTTAATGAGTATTTGGTCTAATGATATTTTTTACCTTGTGAAGATTTTGTCTTATTGAGGTCAAGAGCTCAAACCCCTTTTTCCCCTCCCCTCCCAAAAAAAAAAAATTCTCTCTTATTGACGCATGCGTTATTTAAAAAAAAAAGGTCAATAAATTTAGTCTAAGTAATATTATTTTTAACAAAAACCATTCTTGTTGAACTTCTATCTAATATATTTTTTACGTGATTTCTCTTAATGTTTAATTACTCACTATTACTTTATGAATTTCAGTGAATTTACAGCAAGTGATCTATTATTGAGTGTATCATAGAGCATCCAAGTCCGAAAGAGAAACAAAAGGATTGGTACTAAACAGAAATGAAGACAGTGTTATAGCTTAAACAAGATTGATAGTAAAGTTGAAAGCAGATNATGAATTACTCCCTATTACTTTATGAATTTCAGTGAATTTACAGCAAGGGATCTATTATTGAGTGTATCATAGAGCATCCAAGTCCGAAAGAGAAACAAAAGGATTGGTACTAAACAGAAATGAAGACAGTGTTATAGCTTAAACAAGATTGATAGTAAAGTTGAAAGCAGATACCTTTTATTCCCATATAGAACAAATCATATCCGGCACATAGAAAAGATGGTGAAAAGCATTAATCAGGGTTCTTCGAGCCAATTTATTCATATTTTGATTAATTTTTTCTCTGGTTCAGTCAAAAACAAGTCATTCACATTTAGCATGTCGAGATTAGAATGTTCATTAGAGATAAATCTCTCATTATCTGGTCCTAAGAGATAATTAAAATTCGAATTCATAACGTCTACATTTACAACTCGTCTCTATTATCACTTAAACTACGTTGGAATTTTATCTGTGTCTCCATGAGCAATGCCTTTGTTGCCCTTATTTATGGGTTTACCCATGATCCATCTATGGCCCTCTCTCTCNATATTATTTGGTCCTAAGAGATAATTAAAATTCGAATTCATAACGTCTACATTTACAACTCGTCTCTAATATCACTTAAACTACATTGGAATTTTATCTGTGTCTCCATGAGCAATGCCTTTGTTGCCCTTATTTATGGGTTTACCCATGATCCATCTATGGCCCTCTCTCTCTGGATAACCTAGTGTCCCCACCTCCTCTCACTCAACAGACGGTCACACACTCAACCAACAACCTTTATGAGCCATGAAGCCCATTAGGGCTTTGGCATGGGGCGGGTTGCGGTATGCACCCGTTACGGTTCATGTGGACTGCCCATGACCCATTTATGATGTGGTTAAAGATCGGATTCCAATCTACTTCAATATTTTTTTCTTTTAATTTGATGCATTATCCATTATTAATGAGTGAAGGACCCCTTCATATAGAATTAGTGTTACTTAAAAGCATGGTAGATGATCTGCCAAAAAGAGAATGGAAAAAAATATATATTGGAAAGGATCTCACTTTAACCCCGGTTAATAAGGCTCCCCTCCAATTCTCAAATAATTGGACAATCATCCAATTATCTTTGAATGGTAAATATCCATCCACATAGCATATTTAATTCATTTGATATTTTAAGAATTCAAACTTATATGAAATAAGAAAAGATTTGCTCAAATAGAAACAAACTCACCATTCAAAGAGAATTAAAGGATCTTCCAATCATTTGAGAATTGGAGGAGAGCGAAACTCTGGATGTCNCTAGTTGGGTATTTTTATAATTTTTGTGGGTCATTTTATAACTAAAAAATTTATTACTTTTGTAAGTGATTTATCATTTTTTAAAATATTTTTATCATGTTTTTATTACATTTGTGGTAACTATTTTTACCACTTTCCTTTGGTACAAAAAAAATTATCACTTTTATGTATGATTTATTACATTTGTGGATATTTTTACCACTGTTGTCGTAATTATTTTTACTATTTTTTTGAATACCACAAATATGGTAAAAGTAACCATAAATAAAAGAATGATGCCCATTTTTTTTTGGCAGAATTAGTCTTAAACCCCCTGAGGTTTGTTACTTAATCACTCAGACCACCTAACATTTAAAATATCACACACAGACCCTTTAAGGTTTGTATACGCGTAACACTTAGACATCTGCTGTAAGTATATTTGTTAATAAATTATACTTAGACCCTCTTGAAATTTGTACGCATATAATATTTAGACTTCTTAAATTTAAAATGTTATATTTAGACAAAAAATACTCCAATCAAAAATAGAATATCAAATTTTTAAATTTTACAACCAAAATTCATATTCTATTGTATCATTTATTGAAATAAAATCAAACATATAAATTCAATTTTTTCTTAAAAAATTGTAATTAGTATACAATTATATTATCTATTGGAATAAAACTAAAAAATCAAATAAGGGGTCTAAGTCATTCTTAATAAAACATGAATTTTACAACCAAAATTCATGTTCTATCTATTTAAATAAAATAAAAAATAAAAATCTATTTTTTTAAGAAAAAAACATAGTTAGTATAAAATTATAATATATATTAGAATAAAACTAAAAAAAATTAAATAAGGGGTCAAATTGTAATGAACACAATATCTTTTAGCTTCAATTNCAATTATAATATATATTAGAATAAAATTAAAAAAATTAAATAAGGGGTCAAATTGTAATGAACACAATATCTTTTAGCTTCAATTGAAATAGTTTGGTATTTTAATTTGGTCATTTAAACGATCAAATTAAATTCCAAGGGACAATATAATTGTATACTAATTACTAGTTTTTAAGAAAATTTTGAATTTTTATTTTATTTCAATAAATGATACAATAGAACATGAATTTTAATTGTAAAATTTGAAATATTTAAGATTCTATATTTGATTGAAGTATTTTTTATCTACATATAACATTTTAAACTTAAGGGATCTAAGTAATATGTGTTTACAAACTTCAGGGAGTCTGAATATAATTTATTAATGAATATATTTACAGTAGGGGTTTAAGTGTTACACACGTACAAACTTCATAGAGTTTGAATGATTAAATGACAAATCTCAGGGAGTGTGAGTATAATTCTCCCCCTTTTTTTTTTTTTTTTTAAAGTTACCGTCACCTTTTGAATCACTTTTCAACTAATANTTATGTCAATATAACACACTTTATTTCACATAGGTATTTTATCAAACACCTTCAAGGCACCAAATCATGTAATCACATAAAATACCCAAATTTATCACCTAACTCAAAAAAAAAAATCAAATTCAATGATTTCCACATACTCAATTATCAAAATTTCTAAAAAATTACAAACTAGCAATTTATAACTACCAATTCAGACTAGAATTGAGCCTACTCATTTTCATTAAACCAACTATAATAGGTAAGTGTTAAAAACACTCAAAACAGNTTGGGGAGACAAGCGATCTTCAATCCCGCATCTTTGAACTTATGATTGTAACACAAATCTAAGTCACATACAATCACATGTAATTCACGTAGTAAATTTTGAATACATACAATCACTTACAAACCATGTTTATCGGTTAAAAATCAAGTCTTATTGCTTCCAAATAAATCGTAATTGCAACTCAAAACATATGAATTTACGTCTGTGAATCAACCCATGCATGTTTTTAGCCATTTGTGGTCAAACATATTTGATTAAATTATCATTCTGACCNTCCAAAATTTCCTCTTTGGATCTTCGGTGAAATCCTTCATTCTTGGTGTGATTGCGTTGCCCTCGTCGAGGAGATCGACTTTGATTTTTGGCTCGAAAAATTTTGATCGACGGAACTCCGTGAATCAAAGGGAGAAAAGTAGAGATTTTTGTTTTTCTTCTTCTCCTCCTTCCAACGTTCAGACCAGCAGAGAACCCAGCAGGGAAATGTCCCAAAATCAGATCTTTAGTCCATATTTATACATTTTAACGCTTGACCCACGTCGTGTCACACACCTCTCTTTTTAGTCCATATGTGGATGGTGAGGTGCACTAAGGCTTGCTGGAGGCTCTGGTACACTAGTGTCTGGTCTTGTGTCGACACCGGCATCTACACAAATATGTGGTCTTTGACGTGCAAGTCTGTGTTGCCGTATNGCTTGCTGGAGGCTCTGGTACACTAGTGTCTGGTCTTGTGTCGACACCGGCATCTACACAAATATGTGGTCTTTGACGTGCAAGTCTGTGTTGCCGTATAACAACACCCTAAAGCCGTNTAAATTTTGAATACATACAATCACTTACAAACCATGTTTATCGGTTAAAAATCAAGTCTTATTGCTTCCAAATAAATCGTAATTGCAACTCAAAACATATGAATTTACGTCTGTGAATCAACCCATGCATGTTTTTAGCCATTTGTGGTCAAACATATTTGATTAAATTATCATTCTGACCTCCTAGGGTTCCCGACAGCATTGGAAGCAAACAAAAATGGAAGACTGACAATATTGATTTCTGTGGCAATGGACTCCCAACATATCTTTAAGACGGGGATTATATATAACTCAGTGATGGGATCAATGTCAACCATTCCTCGGTACTGAGAATTAGGGTTTCTAGTGTACGTGTTTTAGGAAATTTTTAAGAGAAGAAATATGGGTTGGATGCATCTAAGTTAGTCTGCAGAGACTTTGTGTCTGCTTCCCTAGGCAATGGTTTATATATAATGAGAGATGTTTTGGAGGAATCCTACATTAATGCCATCTTGATTAACACAAATTATTATTATTGATTTCAAATGACGAACCATTTACTTAATATAATGTTTGTGACTTAGCATCTAAAACGATTAGTCGTATCTAATCTTCTATCGTTTGGTAAAGTGTGAAATGCTTGACAAGTTCGAGTTTTTAGATTTTCATTATAGAATGCATTTCAAAGTCGCAAGAGTATAACCCAAATCCAACTATACTATATAATGAGGGTTTGGGATGTTACCATTGGTATTAGATTCATCGGCCCCTAGGATATGGGCACTATACATAGTCTGTGCATCTCATTGATACACCCTAGACTGATNCATTGGTATTAGATTCATCGGCCCCTAGGATATGGGCACTATACATAGTCTGTGCATCTCATTGATACACCCTAGACTGATGGAGTGGTGGATTAGGATTGTGACAGTTAGCGGGTACCCAATTCACAAGGTTTCCGCTACAATGAGGTCAAAGAGATGAGTGATAAGCAATTTAATTTGTATTTTAAAAAGATTGACCGATAAAACTTGNATGGAGTGGTGGATTAGGATTGTGACAGTTAGCGGGTACCCAATTCACAAGGTTTCTGCTACAATGAGGTCAAAGAGATGAGTGATAAGCAATTTAATTTGTATTTTAAAAAGATTGACCGATAAAACTAGTCATCGTTCTAAATCCGACTTTCACACGAAACCAAAGCTATTATTAGTCCAATAGAGTAGTTTGATCAACATTGAGCTCCAATCACATGATTATGTTAAGAAAACCAAATTAATGTGAATGTGTGATAAAAAAAAGCTGGCCTTTATAATAATTGAGCATCGTAATTATACAGCAAAATCAATCATACCGACATGAGATGTCACCATCTTGTTGACAATGTTTGTCACTGATAAATGCACATGGGTTCACAATGTTCTTCATTTACTACCCACCCTTTGAACCACAAATTGCTGAGCTAAACATGTTCATGCATGGACCAAAATATTTAGATGACTGTGAGAACTACTATCCCTGTTAATTCTAAGGATTCTACAGAGAATGTGAAAGGCATTCCAGATGGACGAGGTATAAACTCAGATGTCCTGAGTTTGAATTTTAATAATATCTTGAGACTAGGTTATGAGAAATTTATCTATTATAAATACCCTAGTCTTGACATAGATGACCTGTATTTGACCAAACTAGAGAGAGAATTAGTTGTGGTGCGCATAAATTATTCTAGGCACACCTAGCCGTTGAACAAAAAAATAAAAGGCGATAGAGATAGATGGGGAAGAAAACTTTAGACTTCAATCTACTACAATACAGTAGAAGGGATTTGTATCTTAGAATATCAACAGTGCAAGAATGGCATGATTGTCCCAAATAATGGGCCATGGAATGTTCATAATGTATGAGAGCATCTGCTTCGAACTGTACATGACTAACAAAAGATTTTTGTGAAGATTTTGTGGGTGTTCCCTGATGTTTCCTGTTGGGAATTCAAGGGGCAAAGCTTACTAAAGAAATCTTATCAAAGGGATTAGATGTACATCGATATAATTTTTCTCAATTTGTGTCGACGGTAAATCACTATCACGTGAAAATTTATTGTATATAAATATGTGTCTCTTATACGAAGTACTGTATCAGAGGAAAATATAGAAAGGAACCGTATCAAACGGAATCCGAGTAGCTACCAAAGTTGGTTAAACTATATTTACTCCATGGGAATAACCACCAGGAAAGGAAATGCGTCGATCAACTGAATTGTGCAGCTATGTTGCATATATTGTGATTAAAGTAATATGTATTTAATTATATATCTTTCATAATAAAGGCGGGATTAGTCGGTACATTACATTATGATCGCGATTCTTTTTCTTGGTAAGCCTATGATACTGAAGAGTATGAATAACTTACAAGCAAGCGATGTTTAGTTAGGCTATTTCTTGAATAGTGAGAGACACAGTGCAATAGTAGAAGCAACCTTCAAGCATTTTGAAGAGCCGCACAGTATGATAACCAAGTAACTTTAACTTGTCGTAATTTCTGCAACCATTTCTGGGATTCACCTTTCCATACACGAAAGAAATTAAATGTTCTACAGATGCATGATTTCTCGGAAATTGAGGCAACAGCGTGGTGTTGAGTGACAATTTCAGACACGACATGAATTCGGATATAAAATTACTGGTTAGGGTGAGTTAATTCTTGAAATGAATCCAAAAATAACACGATTCACTAATACGAGTAATAAACGGATCATCTTTATTGGTATAAACAAATCATCATATTTCAACACAACAATTCAACAAACATGTTCAGCTAGTATAATAAGAAGTTTTATGGTGTTTTTCATCACTTCATCTAAAATTGCATGAATCTTCATAGATTTAGAGACATTTTTGCTTGGTTTTGCAAACATTTGGACTCCATGGAATTCTAGTTTATTGAAAATCAATGAGTAGCTGGCTGTTTGGGGTTATTTTTCCTTGTGTTGTGATGATTGTTGTTTGGTATTTTGGTGGAAGTTCTTCTATACATGAAGTTACTTCCACCAAAATTCCATTTTTTTACTGGTTTCCCTTGCCTTTTGTCAAAGGTTTTCACCTTGTAGGCTCATTTCTGTTAACGATATTCATTTACTTTTTGAAAAAAAGAAAATCAATGAGTAGTTGGTTTCGTTAAAGGCGAATAAAATGTGAATTTTGTTTCATATGTTATACCTATTGACCAAAATATGATATGATTATTGAACAGATTGGATTAGCGTTAGATATTCTAACACATTTAACTAAACAAGTCAAGTTATGGTTAATTAGTATGCTCAGCACGAATTAGATCATGACACAACAGACTTGATTACCACCCCTATTGCAGCTTACAACCATTGTAGGGTGGATGCCAATGCTAAAAACCCATGAAATATGGGAAAATGAAGGTAAAAGACATTTCACTAAATATTTCAGATTTAACAATCCACAAAAAAAAAAAAAANATTCTCGTCAATAAAAAGGTTAGAATTGACATGAGTACAGAGAAGGTCACTCAAATCCTGCAATTCATGTAATCAAATCACCTCGAGATATGGTTATCCGAACTTGTTAAGAGTAGTTTGGATTTACAAATTGTGTTACTACTTCGAGGCCCCAAGTTCAACTCCCGAGAAAACCCTAGTNAGATATGGTTATCCGAACTTGTTAAGAGTAGTTTGGATTTACAAATTGTGTTACTACTTCGAGGCCCCAAGTTCAACTCCCGAGAAAACCCTAGTTTAGAGATATACATAATTTGAATGTTTTGCATTTTAGCCTCTCTTTTTTTTTTTTCTTCCAACTCTTCAGGTGGTGATTTAAGATTAGTAAATGCGATTAAAAACCATTGGCTACTATCTACACACGAACTGGCCTGTGGGCTAGTTAATAACGGTAACCTGAACCAGAGTTATTGGGCTTGATCTGCCATGGCTTTTGAATAAGTTGATGATTCGATTCACTTCGGTGGCCCTTTTCGAGGGGCTATATTTTGCTGTTTGTTGGGCTCTCCGGNGCCTGTGGGCTAGTTAATAACGGTAACCTGAACCAGAGTTATTGGGCTTGATCTGCTATGGCTTTTGAATAAGTTGATGATTCGATTCACTTCGGTGGCCCTTTTCGAGAGGCTATATTATGCTGTTTGTTGGGCTCTCCTGTAGCTCCTCAAAATAATATTGGGCTTCATTCAGAATTAGCGGCCCACTTAGTTGTTTCACGGATAACTGTGTAATTAGGAGTGTTCACCTTATCATTCAGGTAGAAATAATGGTATTCCATCTTTCTACCTAACTTTTTGCGGAAGAATTTTTTTGTTGATCTACCCTACCCGATCAAGTGTACTATTTCGACCCGAATTTTGTCCAAAACAATCGGATAAAAAGTCGGGTAGGAAATTGGNCCCACTTAGTTGTTTCACGGATAACTGTGTAATTAGGAGTGTTCACCTTATCATTCGGGTAAAAATAATGGTATTCCATCTTTCTACCTAACTTTTTGTGGAATAATTTTTTTGTTGGTCTACCCTACCCGATCAAGTGTACTATTTCGACCCGAATTTTGTCCAAAATAATCGGATAGAAAGTCGGGTAGGAAATTAGGTGAACATATATTTTTTAGTTATTAATTTTTGGATCATTTTAATAATTTAATTAAGTAACCTGTACTAATTAACTAAGACAATAAACGAATAACACTTAACAAAACACAATAAATTCAATAATACCTAAACAATTATAATAAAACACAATAAAAAAGCCATAAACATCAATATATCATATATAAGAAAGTCATAACCATCAATAAAATATTAAGGTTTCTAGAAATTTAGATTTTAATAAAGAAATTTTGTAAGTATTCCGCATGTCTACCCGACTTTTTACAGAATATCAAAAAAATNAGAAAGTCATAACCATCAATAAAATATTAAGGTTTCTAGAAATTTAGATTTTAATAGAGAAATTTTATAAGTATTCCGCATCTCTACCCGACTTTTTACAAAATATCAAAAAATTNTCCTAAATAACTCTTTTATGATTATAACTCAGGAAAATCCCTTGGGTATGTCTTGAACTATGTTTTGTATATATTATTTTTTAATCACTAAAATTAATTTTACCTAACAAAGAAAAATATGAAATATGAATAGGAGAAAGGTTTAACATATTCTCCAATATATATGACCATTAACACTAGAAAAGAGGAATGATGCAAAGTGGCTCTTTCCCACAAATATGCTCAAGAAACTTGACCACACTTAAAAAAAAAAAAGGTGGATTTTCCCAATCAAACCCACATAACATGACTTAAAGTAGTAATTGTCTCTTTTTCCTTATGAGTTGTTGCTATAGGTATAGGATCCTCTCACAAGCCTAGCTAGCTAATAGGTGAAACAAAAGGTTGAAACATATTGAATCTTTTCAATGACTTTGAGCAAGGAAGTTTATATCTAAGTACCCTACAAATCTTTGTTAACAAGTGGTGGAAAGAAATATGCAGATATTGACAAGAACCCATTAACAATCTCTTTCTTTTGTTTAATCCTTTTCATACTTTGTTTTATTCTCAGTATATTGTTTTTCTTTACTCTATTCTCACTGTTCCATTCTCGTCAATAAAAAGGTTAGAATTGACATGAGTACAGAGAAGGTCACTCAAATCCTGCAATTCATGTAATCAAATCACCTCGAGATATGGTTATCCGAACTTGTTAAGAGTAGTTTGGATTTACAAATTGTGTTACTACTTCGAGGCCCCAAGTTCAACTCCCGAGAAAACCCTAGTTTAGAGATATACATAATTTGAATGTTTTGCATTTTAACCTCTCTTTTTTTTTTTCTTCCAACTCTTCAGGTGGTGATTTAAGATTAGTAAATGCGATTAAAAACCATTGGCTACTATCTACACACGAACTGGCCTGTGGGCTAGTTAATAACGGTAACCTGAACCAGAGTTATTGGGCTTGATCTGCCATGGCTTTTGAATAAGTTGATGATTCGATTCACTTCGGTGGCCCTTTTCGAGGGGCTATATTTTGCTGTTTGTTGGGCTCTCCGGTAGCTCCTCAAAATAATATTGGGCTTCATTCAGAATTAGCGGCCCACTTAGTTGTTTCACGGATAACTGTGTAATTAGGAGTGTTCACCTTATCATTCGGGTAAAAATAATGGTATTCCATCTTTCTACCTAACTTTTTGTGGAATAATTTTTTTGTTGGTCTACCCTACCCGATCAAGTGTACTATTTCGACCCGAATTTTGTCCAAAATAATCGGATAGAAAGTCGGGTAGGAAATTAGGTGAACATATATTTTTTAGTTATTAATTTTTGGATCATTTTAATAATTTAATTAAGTAACCTGTACTAATTAACTAAGACAATAAACGAATAACACTTAACAAAACACAATAAATTCAATAATACCTAAACAATTATAATAAAACACAATAAAAAAGCCATAAACATCAATATATCATATATAAGAAAGTCATAACCATCAATAAAATATTAAGGTTTCTAGAAATTTAGATTTTAATAAAGAAATTTTGTAAGTATTCCGCATGTCTACCCGACTTTTTACAGAATATCAAAAAAATTTCTGTTGACTTAGTCAATTCTTTTGAGTAACCAATCAATAAGATCAAGTAGAATAACCTACTTTCACATCTCACCTTTGGGCTTCCAGTTAAGAGAATCGATTTTGTTAGACCAAATCAAACATGGGCTTTGTTCCATGTGTAGCTTCGTAATTACCTCTTGACCTCCTCCTTTCTTTAATCGACAAAAGGTCAAATTCAGATTACTATTCAAATCAATGAAACTATTTTAGTCTAATTTGATCTAAGAAAAACAGAAGCACAATATGTAGGATTTGAAGCACACTTTGGAGACCCACATTCTACCGTACTAATCTAAGAGCGCTTTCTTATTAGAATAACAAACACATATTTGAACTGTCTGTTTGATCAACCTAACCAAGCCAAGTCAAACCAATATGAGATGAGCACGATTTTGATTGAACAATCCAATCCCAAACGAACCAACGAACCAAATCCAAAGAAAAAGTACTTGGCTCAGCTTAGTCATATCGCTAAGGTTAGCCACCACAAAGGACCTAGCAGTCTAGCAAGCCTTCATCTATTTCTGAAAGCCCAACCATATAGAAAGGCCAAGTCAACTGAGGCTGCTCTTGCAACATTTCCCATCAAACAATGCACAGTTAAATAAAGCAAATTTCAATGCATGACAGCCTTGTACTAACAATTCAATGAATTGCCTGAAACTAGTAATTGCATTTTATTCAAGTAGTAAAAGTTACAATGGCCCAGTGCCACAAAAAGAATAATGAACCATGGAGAGGAAGCAGCGGAGACTTGACATTAAATGAGGCTCAGTGGAAATACCCACTTGCCCACAAAAATTGATCAACAG
>CAUOFW020009891.1:201989-284805 GCA_963454935.2 Ilex paraguariensis
TTTCTGTTGACTTAGTCAATTCTTTTGAGTAACCAATCAATAAGATCAAGTAGAATAACCTACTTTCACATCTCACCTTTGGGCTTCCAGTTAAGAGAATCGATTTTGTTAGACCAAATCAAACATGGGCTTTGTTCCATGTGTAGCTTCGTAATTACCTCTTGACCTCCTCCTTTCTTTAATCGACAAAAGGTCAAATTCAGATTACTATTCAAATCAATGAAACTATTTTAGTCTAATTTGATCTAAGAAAAACAGAAGCACAATATGTAGGATTTGAAGCACACTTTGGAGACCCACATTCTACCGTACTAATCTAAGAGCGCTTTCTTATTAGAATAACAAACACATATTTGAACTGTCTGTTTGATCAACCTAACCAAGCCAAGTCAAACCAATATGAGATGAGCACGATTTTGATTGAACAATCCAATCCCAAACGAACCAACGAACCAAATCCAAAGAAAAAGTACTCGGCTCAGCTTAGTCATATCGCTAAGGTTAGCCACCACAAAGGACCTAGCAGTCTAGCAAGCCTTCATCTATTTCTGAAAGCCCAACCATATAGAAAGGCCAAGTCAACTGAGGCTGCTCTTGCAACATTTCCCATCAAACAATGCACAGTTAAATAAAGCAAATTTCAATGCATGACAGCCTTGTACTAACAATTCAATGAATTGCCTGAAACTAGTAATTGCATTTTATTCAAGTAGTAAAAGTTACAATGGCCCAGTGCCACAAAAAGAATAATGAACCATGGAGAGGAAGCAGCGGAGACTTGACATTAAATGAGGCTCAGTGGAAATACCCACTTGCCCACAAAAATTGATCAACAGTTAAAGAACAAATGTACACTAATCCAAAATCTACTTTCTGCTAGTGGGAAGGAAAGAGAGATTCTCCCGCCAGAGAGGGAAAAATACCTCAGGCCTGAGAGAACCATAAGAATCAGCACCGTGCAAATTGCCCCAATTTTGTGGCACGCACAAAGAATATGAATTTTCTTTCATCTAAACTTGGTTAATCTTGCCCGCTGCTCCCAGAATTGAATGTATTAGCTTTCGTGTTGTTAGAACCCCTATAAAGTAAAATGAAGTTAGCGAACGAGGACATGTTCATGAGGCAGGCCAACCAGAATTCTAATCAGCTTCTGGTGATCAATTCAATCCAATCTGCTCTCCAACCCCAGAATTGAATGGCCTCTAACTTTAAGGCGCTTTGGTCCAATCTCTACAGGGGGGTGGTTTCCGCATTG
This sequence comes from Ilex paraguariensis, assembly GCA_963454935.2. Taxonomy (NCBI): domain Eukaryota; kingdom Viridiplantae; phylum Streptophyta; class Magnoliopsida; order Aquifoliales; family Aquifoliaceae; genus Ilex; species Ilex paraguariensis. The sequence continues at coordinate 203,245 of CAUOFW020009891.1, forward strand.
TTTTTCCCAACTCATGCTGAAATCTATCATCTCTATGCCGTTCTCTATACTTGTTCACTGTTTCCACATTGGGAAGTTTCTTAAACTTAGCAGAGATGGGAATGGTGGTTCCTCTAGCAAACTTGTCCTTTAAAGCACTGTATGTAGCTTCTTTAGAATGAGTTGAACTGTAATTACCACTATGATTGCCAGCTGCAGAACACTCTGATGGCGATAGTTGGCCACACCTTCCTTCAGGTTGTAGTTTCTTTAGTCGCTTAAGCCCCTGCAAAAATAATGAAACCCATATTAGTACCACAGAAGAATGCAATACGAGATCAGGAATTTGACAATAATACCACATGGAGATGAGAAAGTGATCATTAAACTGATGAGATAATTGATGCTATGGACTCGTTGAGAACAAAAAGAAACTGGGGTACGGAGAATTGGAGATAACTGATAGAATGGTGAATTTATGTAACAAGCTAGATGCAATCAAAAAAAACAAAGGTTCTAATGCATTTTTATCTTTGGTAATGCTTGTTTCAAAAAGACTTGTGCACGAGTAGTGCCTCTTAAAAAAGGGAATTACTCTGCCAATCCGATTCCCCCGACCCCCGCTGCCCAATCCACTATTAGTCTCTTTTAATTGTGCAGTCAAAGGCTCACAGTAAAATTATAGGGTTATTTATATGGTTTAATAAAAAAAGAATGATAACATTCCTTACATCTGGATTCAATTGGGTATCTAATTGACACATAAAACAATACTAGAGAACAAAGCAAACTAAAGTATTTTATAAAATCCACAGTACATGAATGGCATGCACTTAGACATTGTCAAAATACTAAGAGACCATTATTAATGAGAAGCAAAAATGCAAGAACCTAGTATTGTGCAGCAAAGTAAAGCAAAGAACACTTTTCTGCTGTACCTGATGTGCATAACTTGAAGTCATTGCATTATTTGCATTTCTCTGTTCGATTTTTGCAGAAGAACGACGTTTAACCCTGAAGATCTCTGAATCAGATTCATCACTATCTTGATCCACAAAAGGCCTAACCTCTGCTTCATGAATATTAGCTTTGCGGGCACCCAAACAATCATCCCTCTGGGAGAATAGTGAAGGGTCATTAATGCGGAAAGGTGCTTCTTTAGTAGAGTTAGGAGCTACAAAATCCCCTGAAGTATAGCTAATATGCTCCTGTATCTGCTAAGAGCATATAGAAATCAAAAGTTATACATGAGATGGACCTAATTTCTTTTAGCAGAAATGACAGATCCAAAAGAGAGGGGGGGTGGGGGGGACGAGTGACTGCAACTTCCCAAAAATTTTGGATCAAGATTGGTTAAATAATTAATAGAAAAAATAAAAATTGGTGTTATAATGATCAGGGTAAAATGGGAAGAAAAAATAGCATTGATGGAGTTTAGGACTTTATGGGTATTAATTATCAAAAGTAGGACTTAATTGTTCATGGTAGGACTTGATGGTTCTTTGTGTGGAAAAATAGGACTTTTTGGTAATTTTTCCTGTTAAAGAATCCATCCCTGCTAGGTAGTGATTAGTTTCCTAGAAACAAAGCAGGAATAGTGCTGTGTTATAAAACGAACAGGCAAAAGAGAAACCCAAATATGGGTAACATAGCTAAATCTTACATTATTGGCCATGGAAGAGCTTTGAGCTGGCTCAATAGAAGAAAGAATTGATGAAGAAGTGCAGGAAAGGGAAGCATCTGAAACTTCAGTCCCAAAATTCTGTGTATCATTGCTCAAAGGAGACTGGTTGAGAGAAGTACACTGAGTTTGTTGTAACGTATCCTTATTATTGGCAAGTTCCTGGTTCAGAACAGAATTTATCTTGCAATAAGGAGTGTATCCATCCTCTGCAGCTCTTGGGAACATATTTAACAGCAGAAACATGTCAGCACCACTTCTGCAATGCTGTTGAACCTCATGTAATACATCCTCATTCTGCTCAAACTTCTTGGCTGCAGCTTCCATATCAGATATATCTTCCGTTACGAAGAGAGTACATTTGCCTCCACAAGGCAAATCAAGTGACTTAATCTCTAAATTGGAAAACCAGGATGACCAGAACCAATCAGCAAGATTCAAGAATGATATATAATATAATGCTACAAAAAGAAAATAAGTGAACATTGACATCTAACATACCATGGCGAAAGCATACAGGATGCAAGCAGCAATGGCAGTTTAGGTATGCTGCATAACAGTCACGCTTGCATAGGCTGCATAGAACTGTCCCCTTGGCATTTTGAGAAACACCCAAGCATGCTCTTGATTTCATTAGACACCACCGAGCCAGGTGCTGGAATCGCATCAAATTTACAAAAGAAACTTTAATGCTACGGTTACAAATTAAGTTTGCAGATGAAGAATCAGGATCTTCAAGTGCCAAATTCCTATGAAGAAGCATTGCTTCCTTGCAGAGAAGTTCCTCATGAGGAAGGAGGGGAATCCTATTAAGAAGTGCGTAACGACGGCTAGCCACTGAACCCATAGGAAACCAATCACCAACTGCAAAGTTCACAGCTTCACCACAATTAAAACCTGGAATTTAACAAAACAGAAGGTGAAAAAGCTCAGTAATGTTTGGTTAGTAGTCATGGAGATGATAAAATCAATACAAAAGAAGTAAAGATTCCATGGAGATCAAAATTTGGCATGTTTTCGGTCTTTAGCTCAAATCAGTTAGTACAAAGAAATTATCATACCATGACTAAAACCAGCATGATATGCTCTAGGGAAAGTTATTACAAATTCCCCGGGATTTTGCACAGCCTTGTAGACTGAAACACCATGTTCTAACAAAATGTTTGGAGGAAACAATGTTGTTTTCCCCAGCAACACATCAAAAGCTCCATCCTCCCCATCAGTTGATAGAATATCATGGGTATAAACATGCTCCCGGACAACCTTTTCAAAATCAAGGGCAGCATGACCAGGAACACCATACCATGTTTTTGCAGCTCCGCAATGATGATAATTAATACTGCATGCAAATAAGGTACCATAATATATGAATGATTTAGGACACAAATATGACCAGTGCCAGTGGACTTTAAATAGAACTAACATGTACCTATACAAGTAATGATCTTCCACGTGCCAAGCAAACATACTAAAAAGCATTCCAATGTAAAGCATGGGTTCAGTAACTCCCTGAAATAAACACAAAAGGTAAAAAAAACAACTCAATAAGCANCTATACAAGTAATGATCTTCCACGTGCCAAGCAAACATACTAAAAAGCATTCCAATGTAGAGCATGGGTTCGGTAACTCCCTGAAATAAACACAAAAGGTAAAAAAAACAACTCAATAAGCACATAAATAAAACAAACCAAAACAACAAAGAAAATTTATGTCTTGATACCGGAATTGCTGTTTCTAGAAGACGCAAGATAGATTTAGGCAGCCAAGAAAGTTTCTGAAACAACAAAAATAAGCTAAAATTACAAGTTGAATAGACATTCTAGAAATAGAATACAATACACATGCAAGGTCGGCCATTTCTAAAAACTACACTAAGTTGTTATGATGAGCTGGGAAAAGGAAGAGAAAATTGACGNACAAAAATAAGCTAAAATTACAAGTTGAATAGACATTCTAGAAATAGAATACAATATACATGCAAGGTCAGCCATTTCTAAAAACTAAACTAAGTCGTTATGATGAGCTGGGAAAAGGAAGAGAAAATTGACGCTGCAGAACACACCAAAGTATGAGAAGTTTCTAAAACCATAAGCCAATGAAAAACATCAAGAATAAATGCTGTGAAAGCAGTGCAGACAGTTTATGCACCAAGATGAACATTTTCACAGTTTAAAAATAAAAAGATTAACATTTTTTTATAAGTACCCAGATGAACAAATTCAAAAGAAAAGGTAGAAAAGAGAGAACTCAACAAAGAAACATAGAAAAAGATACCCAAGATAGCAATGTGGGATTCTTATTAACAAGTCGAGAAAACCTACATAAATGGAAGCATCTGTTGCAATTAAGAAAATGTCCGCTGGAAGCAATACAAAAGAGCGNTATAAGTACCCAGATGAACAAATTCAAAAGAAAAGGTAGAAAAGAGAGAACTCAACTAAGAAACATAGAAAAAGATACCCAGGATAGCAATGTGGGATTCTTATTAACAAGTCGAGAAAACCTACATAAATGGAAGCATCTGTTGCAATTAAGAAAATGTCCACTGGAAGCAATACAAAAGAGCGTGAGAAATAGTAACGAGATCAACACCTTAAGATTCCATTTGCTTTTTCCAAGCTGATCACTGGGAGAAGATGAAAATGCACTACCATCAACATCACATGCATATTCAACACTTTCAGTCTTTCCAAATGCTATTTCATGCCAAAATTCTTTTTCCATGTACGTAGCAGGAAGACATCCAGCACTATAATATCTACGAGCAAAAACCTTGTTCGCCATTTTCTCGAAGCCCCGAAATGAATAATTGCTAGAAAAACCATTCACAATCAAAGCCTGACCAAATATCCATCGAAAAACAATATATTTATTTTGTACAAAAACTCACATTCCACTCATGAAGAAAGTGACCTTGTCATCAGTATCCCACTCAGCAAGACGAAGGGGTTGAACTCTAGTTGTAAACTTAAAACCAGCATTTTCCTTCGTCAATACTACACCAGCAGGAACAGAAGCATACAATGGAGAAACAATCTTGCATATACCTGCAATATTATTCATGCAACATAACCAAAAAACGACAATCAAAAAATCTCAACACCGGCAGGAAACAGAAATTGTAGAATTTTTTTAGACATAGTGGACAAGGACACCTGTAAAGTACGTAAAAACAGAAGAACAAGGACCCCCGAATCTTAACATGCCCAACATACAACACCATCACCAAATCATGAATATGAACAAAGGCCAATCAGATTCCTGTCAAACTTCCAANGTAAAGTACGTAAAAACAGAAGAACAAGGACCCCCGAATCTTAACATGCCCAACATCCAACACCATCACCAAATCATGAATATGAACAAAGGCCAATCAGATTCCTGTCAAACTTCCCAATACTGACCTTATACCAAAACCACAACTCCCAAGTTAGAACCAATTTTCACCAACATAGTATTTTGAAATTGCTGGCTTAAGGAATTTGATAGGGATCAACATTTTAAAAAGCTAGTGAATGAAAGACTTCCTGACTTGAAGAGCACAAAAATAGACCACTGCTCATAATGTGCTCAATATACAGTTAAATTCAACAAATGAAACATCAAAAATATAAATTAAATATCTATCTTTAGTATTAGGTTTGGCATGATATTTTAAAACCACGTGCATGTATTCCATGTTCTACAGCACAGGACCAAGATGGCTCTACAAGATATCTTGGCATATCTTCAGGCCACAAATGATCCAACACTTTCCCCAATACCAATACGTGCTAAACAGCTGTTCTTTCTTTGCTCAATGAACGAAGTCCATAATGCGAAATCAGACATTGGTGAGAAAAGGGAAAGTGGGTCTCAAATGCTGGACCCCAAAGCCAAACTGTCCAGAAATACAACTGGGCAGTGGGCAGAGAGCCAGAGAGCGCTTGGCTAGAGCAAACAAGATAAATTACTAAAAGTGTTATACACATCCAATATGTCAAAAGACTCAAAACACAAGAAGGGACCTTACCATATCTTGAAGCTTCTGGANCAAAAGACTGGACTGTAGTGCATGGATAATTGATCAATTGGTGGCAAAGTTCCAATTCCATGATGTGGCTGTTGTATCTTTGTGTCCACGAATGAATGGACAGTTTTAGGAGAACATAAACTACACCAAACAAATGAATAGGCCTCGTTGAATGCAACATATGGAGCAACAAAACCATTTTCTAGTTTTTGCTGACAATGAATAGAATCACTCAACAAGATCTGATAACATAGGCCCCGTTTGGTAACATTTTCGTTTTTTGTTTTTCATTTTTATTTTGATATTTAAAGAAAACAAGAAAAAAAAAACTCGTTCGGTAACCGATTTTGTTTTTCGTTTCTGTCACCGTTTTGTAAACGAGGGCCGATTTTCAAAAACTAAAAAAAGACGTTTTTGGTTTTCGTTTTTCGTTTTTGAAAAACGAAAAACGAAAACGTTACCAAACGGGGCCATAGTTACAAGTTTGATGTTGATAAATCCACAAATCTAGAAATTCATTTCGTACAATTGCACCTTCTAGAACTGTTTCTTTTTAAGAACCTTTGTAAACGAAAACTTTTAACTTTTGGTAAATGACTGCAATTCCAGAAGTCATAAGATTTTGACCACGTATTTGATATGCTTTAACTGCAAAGTTCAATCTACAACAATTATGTCCATCTAAAGCTTATATCATTAAGGAGTCAACTAAGACAGAGACATTAATCTCTAACCACAAAAATCAATCAACTCTTCTGAAATATCTGTCGTACACCAGAACCCGCTCAATAATTTCTGAAACGCAAGCAATTCACGTCTGAATTGGAAAACTCGGACGGTAATAATGGGTGTTCTTACAAGTCTGAAAAATCAACAACTACCATANAACGCAAGCAATTCACGTCTGAATTGGAAAACTCGGACGGTAATAATGGGTGTTCTCACAAGTCTGAAAAATCAACAACTACAACANCAACCTTGCGCTTTGAGAAAACATCCTTATCATTTGAAGCACTACCAGATCGAGAAAGCATATTTACATTACTATGCAATCTCGTGCCACATGATGCAGAACCTCTTAAAGAATCTCCTCCACTTCTACTCATCATGTTGGCGACACATGCAGCATCACCTGAAGTTTCTGATTTCATCCGCTGAAGCCTTTTACGCTTCAGAAATTCTAATTTAGCCTCCCTGGACATGGAAACCTTTCCTTCCACCTGCAAAAGTAATAAAAAATACAAAACTCACATTAAAGGATTGGATTCTAAAATTCTGATATTCTGCTTAGTACACTAGAAATGAAAATCATTAATAACTCGACCCTGTGATGACCTAAAGAAAGGGTTATCGACTCAATTAGGTATGTGTAACTACACCAATTCAGTATCAGGGCCAACAAATCTAACATGAAGTCACCCACATAATTAGCAAGCTCAAATAAAGCCCATAGAAACACTACACAACTTAGCCTAACATGAATAGGAGGGCGGAACAAAATAAACAGAAAAATTTTGGAGAGTAACCAACAAAATATCAGAGGATATGTTTGAGGATTGACACTCGTTTCAAAGATATGAGCCTTTTCAGACAGCTTGATTTAGCCATCATGAAAAGAAAGAGTACCTGCCCACATCAAGGTCATACAATGTGCGGATGGCCACCCCACATGGTGTAGCACATCCTCACCAAAATCAAAAGAGAACAACCCGTATTGTGCACAACTTTAAGACCGATTGGTCCAGTAACGCCAAGCTTTTTGACAGACTCAAATGTCCAGCAAAATCAAATAATTGCCACACAAATGCACCCAGATTTCCAAGCATTAAATGCAGATTGAGAGACAAAAAGTCAATGGAAACAGCTCCAAGCAGAACCAAATGTTTGTATTGCCCTCTCCCTCCACTTAAGCAGTACTTTGATCACCACATGCAACTCAGATCTTACCTCTTGACTCTCATAAAATACAAAAGACTGGACTGTAGTGCATGGATAATTGATCAATTGGTGGCAAAGTTCCAATTCCATGATGTGGCTGTTGTATCTTTGTGTCCACGAATGAATGGACAGTTTTAGGAGAACATAAACTACACCAAACAAATGAATAGGCCTCGTTGAATGCAACATATGGAGCAACAAAACCATTTTCTAGTTTTTGCTGACAATGAATAGAATCACTCAACAAGATCTGATAACATAGGCCCCGTTTGGTAACATTTTCGTTTTTTGTTTTTCATTTTTATTTTGATATTTAAAGAAAACAAGAAAAAAAAACTCGTTCGGTAACCGATTTTGTTTTTCGTTTCTGTCACCGTTTTGTAAACGATGGCCGATTTTCAAAAACTAAAAAAAGACGTTTTTGGTTTTCGTTTTTTGTTTTTGAAAAACGAAAAACGAAAAACGAAAACGTTACCAAACGGGGCCATAGTTACAAGTTTGATGTTGATAAATCCACAAATCTAGAAATTCATTTCGTACAATTGCACCTTCTAGAACTGTTTCTTTTTAAGAACCTTTGTAAACGAAAACTTTTAACTTTTGGTAAATGACTGCAATTCCAGAAGTCATAAGATTTTGACCACGTATTTGATATGCTTTAACTGCAAAGTTCAATCTACAACAATTATGTCCATCTAAAGCTTATATCATTAAGGAGTCAACTAAGACAGAGACATTAATCTCTAACCACAAAAATCAATCAACTCTTCTGAAATATCTGTCGTACACCAGAACCCGCTCAATAATTTCNCAAAAGACTGGACTGTAGTGCATGGATAATTGATCAATTGGTGGCAAAGTTCCAATTCCATGATGTGGCTGTTGTATCTTTGTGTCCACGAATGAATGGACAGTTTTAGGAGAACATAAACTACACCAAACAAATGAATAGGCCTCGTTGAATGCAACATATGGAGCAACAAAACCATTTTCTAGTTTTTGCTGACAATGAATAGAATCACTCAACAAGATCTGATAACATAGGCCCCGTTTGGTAACATTTTCGTTTTTTGTTTTTCATTTTTATTTTGATATTTAAAGAAAACAAGAAAAAAAAACTCGTTCGGTAACCGATTTTGTTTTTCGTTTCTGTCACCGTTTTGTAAACGATGGCCGATTTTCAAAAACTAAAAAAAGACGTTTTTGGTTTTCGTTTTTTGTTTTTGAAAAACGAAAAACGAAAAACGAAAACGTTACCAAACGGGGCCATAGTTACAAGTTTGATGTTGATAAATCCACAAATCTAGAAATTCATTTCGTACAATTGCACCTTCTAGAACTGTTTCTTTTTAAGAACCTTTGTAAACGAAAACTTTTAACTTTTGGTAAATGACTGCAATTCCAGAAGTCATAAGATTTTGACCACGTATTTGATATGCTTTAACTGCAAAGTTCAATCTACAACAATTATGTCCATCTAAAGCTTATATCATTAAGGAGTCAACTAAGACAGAGACATTAATCTCTAACCACAAAAATCAATCAACTCTTCTGAAATATCTGTCGTACACCAGAACCCGCTCAATAATTTCTGAAACGCAAGCAATTCACGTCTGAATTGGAAAACTCGGACGGTAATAATGGGTGTTCTTACAAGTCTGAAAAATCAACAACTACCATAATTTTCCGCGACCAAAACTCTTACTCTGATCAGAATAAAGTCAAATAACACTAATCTAGCAGATACTACACCAGGACTGCACTTAAAATTAAACTGTCTCCACTTTCAATAGAAAGAGTGAACAGTATGATCGCCACAATAGTCCATAACATTCAAATACGAGTAAATGAAAAAAAACTAAATAAAAAAGTCAAATACATGACCCATCCGAAGGAAGGCAGCCCATAAATAAATAAATTGCATGAGCCAAAAATTCTAAAATTAGAAACAACAGGAAGAAAAAAAGGTGAATTAAAATTAGAAATCATAAAATTAGAAAGTAGAGGGAAAAAGTGACTGCTTTGACATTCAAAAGAGTATATTTAATTATTTATACCTGAAAATATCTTAAATCACTCGAATACATCTACAATTTCCTCAAAGACGAATTCAAACAAAATTAATCCAAAGGAAAATAAGAAGATATATGTTTAGACATGGGAGTATAAGATATACAGAACCATAGATATGCAACTATACATATACACGCATAAATATAACGACTAAAAATTGAACATCTTCACAAAAATCATTCGTGGTGGCAAAATTGAGAGAATGCTCGAGATCAGATGAATAAAATGGCAGGGGCAAGGGAAGCAAAGGAATATAAAAAATAGCAAAAACTCGGAAAAAATCGAATCACATACCATCTCATTCCTAAGTTCTTCTCTATAAGTCTCCGTCTTTTCTCCCTTCACCGAAACAACAATGACAAAAATCAAAGCACGACGAACCAAATCTCGAAACAACACGAACCAAGCCGTAGATCACGATCTATGACATGAACAACCACAGAAACGCCCTCAAACGCACCACATTCTCTCAAACAGAGTCCAAGCCAGAGATCAGAGCGATTCCACCAACCGAGTCACCAAACTCCACGCGAATAAAAGAACGAAAACGAAATCAATGAAACAGAGAAACTGCGTGCCAATTGTTACGCGAGTCTGTTCACCGGCGTAAGAGCGTTTTACCGGCGAGGAGAGAGGTTTCCCGGTGAAAAATAGAGATATACAGACATTTAGAGAGAGAAACGTAAAGAGCGAGAGGGGCGAACAGTATAGGTAATCCACAAGTATGGATTCAGAAAACCGAAAACAGAGTAAAGAGAGGATAATTTATAGTTTTATATATACCTCTGCCTCGCAATAATATTATTAATTATTTCTATAATTGTTAATTAGTACCATTAAGTTTGGAAATTTCCTACTTAATTATTTACTGGTAAAAGCAAAAAAGCGTGAAGGAAAGTGGTGGTTGTTGGGTTGGTTCAACCAAACGCCTGCCGGGCACAAAGCGCGTCGTTTTGTTTCGTCGACAAATACGCACCTTGATTCCATAATACCCCTAGGATTGACTAGTCCTGTGAGGGTGTTTTGGTAAATTGGGTGGACGGTGTTACCGAAGAATTCTGGTTCCTGTTCTGGTCAGAGTTATGAAAGCTGAAAGGAAGGCGCGAAGGGTTTGATCCCGAGTATTGATGTGCACTGGACATTTGAACATATATGATCAATCGACCCGTTGATCGGTTTTGTTATTTTCAAGTGGACGGTCAGAATAGGATTAACTGCCTTAGATCTGACAATTTTAGCCGCATGCGCATTAATGTTCACAAAGTTGACACGCACCGTCTCACTTTGACCTGACTTTCTGTCAGTTATGTTCATTTTTAAAAGACGTTCCTCTCTCCGGTTAGTTGCCTTTTTCATTGTTGGTTCAGGGGTAAACATGACTTTTCATGTAACATATTCATTTGCCGAGGCGAAACGTGAACAGTGGGAGTTAAGATAGTACAAGTGGCGAGAGGATAAAGTGTCCGTGAATTGCAGGCGTCGTCCTGTGTGCGTCTTGACGGAGAGAAATTGGAGGGAAACTGACAGAACGGAAATAGCTGGCGATNTTCATTGTTGGTTCAGGGGTAAACATGACTTTTCATGTAACATATTCATTTGCCGAAGCGAAACGTGAACAGTGGGAGTTAAGATAGTACAAGTGGCGAGAGGATAAAGTGTCCGTGAATAGCAGGCGTCGTCCTGTGTGCGTCTTGACGGAGAGAAATTGGAGGGAAACTGACAGAACGGAAATAGCTGGCGGTTACAGTAGGTTTCACGTTCCCCTGTGACCGGCCTAGTTTTCCGCTATCACGAGAATAGCTTAATAAATTTTCTCTNATGCACAAACGTCATAAGATGTAAGGGGAATATTCTAAATGTGAAGGAGTTCAAATGATTAAGTGACAAATATGAGGGGATCAAGATATANAAATTTTCTCTCTCTATATGTACAGGTGTATGTAAATTTATATATTGTTTATAATAAAAATCATATCCAAATTATTAATTCTAAAATTTGATTTAGAGTAATAAAATTTTGTTTGATTAATTTATAGTTATTAATTCCAAAAATAAAAACTNCTCTCTATATGTACAGGTGTATGTAAATTTATATATTGTTTATAATAAAAATCATAACCAAATTATTAATTCTAAAATTTGATTTAGAGTAATAAAATTTTGTTTGATTAATTTATAGTTATTAATTCCAAAAATAAAAAATTTTATACATATTACAATTTTATTAAAAATATAATATTAAAAAATTATTTTTAAGTACGGTAACCAAATAGATAGCGGGATTGATTGGATTGGGGGTTTTGTGCTTTTTCTTTGATACGCGGAGGTTGGTCTAATGATTAGTTTTCTACAGCCAGAGAAAACGAAACGTTGAAGGGATTTGCGTGTATTTTAGAGAAGTCTATGGCGGCTCGGCTTTGTCCTCTGTCAACAGTTTAGTCCAACTTTTCCACGCGATAATGTCACCTGTCATACGGCTCGGCGGCTTCTCTCAGCTCGGCTTTGTCTTTTTACAAGTTTTTTTTTTATAGCTCAATTTTTAATTTTTGTTGCCTTTGAAATTAGAGTCAATTGTTTTTTTTAAAGGGTTAAAAAGAATATTGTCAAAATATCCAGAATTTATACACGTCATTTATCTTCTCACCCTATTTATCATCTCTTTTTTCATCCAACTTTATATATTATTTTCTATTCTTTTTTTACTTTTCTAAAGTCCAAAAAATAACAAAATTGGATAAGACAGTAAAATAGAACCAATGATCAATTTTCGTCCATCGCACCGTGTAGTGACTAATGTTTTTTTTTTACCAGTTTTTGAAGATACGGTACGTGAATGATTTTAAAAATGGTGTTAGTAGTCGTTAGATGAATCTATTTGAAACCGTCGCATGAATTTATTAAAATTTATCAAGATTTATTTTTTTTGAATATTAAAACGAAAATAATGAGGTGCACTTGATGGACTAATTATGAGAGCAATTTTGATAATTGCCAACTCAACTAAATGTTCAATAAAAATTATTGTGTTCTATCATCATTGTATGATGAATTCTCAAAAAATCAATTAAATATCATTTTTTTTTGGACAAATGTGACATGTAAACATGGTTTATAAGCTAACAATTAAATATAAAGAATAATATATTAAATGCATTACTTTTCCCATTTCATGGCATGCAGAACTAATAATCAAATTCTATTTTTTGAAAAATAAAAGTTAGAGAAGTGAATTATGATGCAATAAATTTGTTCATTTGTAGAACATTTGCCAAGCAAATCGATAATATACTCTAAACTTAGGGGTTTTTTGGTAATATATTAAAATTTATTTTTGATATAATACATTTTTCTATAAAAATAAGTGCTTAAAATTACCAACCAAAAACAAATATTTCTCCTTTACCAATTTTTTTTGGGGAGGGTATTGGGAATTTGGGATGGTCTTTGTATTTTATTTTATTTTTTTAATTGAGGGTTGTTAATTAGAAGGGAAGTTTGCTATTTCTTGGCTTGAAGTGACAAAAGATGCCTTTTTTAGAATTGAAGTTGCTGCCATCATAAAGGACCGCTAGCCTCGCATACATATTAACACTAAAGACTAGGTTGGAAGATTCTTCTTCTTCTTCTTCTTCTTCTTTTTTACCACGGTGACATGATTTAAACGTTATATTAAATATTTATTTATTTTTAAACGGTTAGAAATGTACGAAATAATTTATGTGCACTTTGATTAATTCTCTCTCTGATTCAATCAAAAATAAATCATTTACGTAAAGACTAAAATATTCATGAAAAATAAAAATATTTACTCACGAGTAATTCAAACTCGCTCGGTATGCTCAAAAGATGTGTAAGATTTAAGTACTAGTTTACTTAATGTGATTAGTAAATATTCAATGTAACGATAATATTATATTATCACCGTCACTAATAATAAATAAATTAGTGAGATAAGTGAACTCATGTAATCCTACATAATCGTTATTGAATGTAAAATTTATCAGCGATTATAAAATTTGTTGGAATACAATTTGTCCTATATATTTGTTTATAACTTATGGGTGATACCACATAACGGTAAAGATGGTGTCGCGATTACATCGAATTGTTTCTCGAGTATGAGACAACACACTCCAACAAAAGTGAGTACATTTTTCCTATATTTTTCTCTCTTTTTGAATTTTAATATACTCAATCCAATTACATTTCACCATGTGGTATTATTAGCCCCTACTAACAAATAACTCCTTATTTTGAATTTTTCCCAACTCTTTGAAATTCTCAATAAATAATTTATTTTTTATAAATATTTTAATTCAAACGTAAATAATTTATTTTTGATCGACCAAAAAATATAATTAATTGAGATCTCATTAATATTTTAATTCAAATGTGAACGATGTATTTTTGATGGGACTAAAAACGCGCAAACATAGCACTTTTCACTTTTCAGAGTGCAAATAGTTGGAGTACATGTATTCTTTTGCTGCGGATGGGATGGGATGTGGTGCTTTTCTTAGTAATGATTCTGTCTACTACATAATCTATTATTATATTTACATCCCCTGACATTTAGTTATATTACAGGACATCCCTTCACATTTTAAAAATTACACTGAGACCCCAAATGTAGGGGGTGTGAATGTAATTTACCCATCTATTTTTTATAAGTAATGAGTATCTCATTTTATTTAATTAATAAAATATTCCAACGAAAAATTAGTTTATAATATAATTTAGAAATGAGTCCATTATTAAAGAAAAATCAAAATGTGAGCACGTCCTACCTGTCCCTACTTCAAGTAACATGTACCACTAGTGAAAGTATGGGATTCTAAAAAGCCTGGAAGGTTGGAAGATGCTGAATCAGCTTGGCAGACTTTATGTAGGTCCGACCAGCCCCCGGGAAAAGGTGGAATCAATATTAAAATTAGGGTTGTCAATTTTATTAGTTGACAGGAATATGACACAAAATCGATTCAATATAAAATTTAAAAATAATATAATTAATTGACACAAATAATAAATTAATTAAAATAAAGTTTCATGCAAATAACATGATTAATATTTTATAATTTTTAATTTTTTTTTATATAATAACATATAAGATGTTACGTAATTAAATATTTTTTTATTGACAATGTTAGAATTTGACTCAATTNGGTGCAAATTGAGATTTTTTATCTTTGGGGATGCACATTGATACAAATTTCTATCTTTGAGGGTGCAAATTGAGATTTTTGATCTTTGGGGGTGCACATTGATACAAATTTCTATCTTTGAGGGTGTAAATTGAGATTTTTGATCTTTGAGGGTGTAAATTGAGATTCGAACAATCTTTCGGGGTGTAAAATGAGATTAACCCTATAAAATTTGTTGGAATACAATTTGTCTTATATATTTGTTTATAACTTATGGGTGATACCACATAACGGTAAAGATGGGGTCGCGATTACATCAAATTGTTTCTGGAGTATGAGACAACACACTCCAACAAAAGTGAGTACATTTTCTCTATATTTTTCTCTTTTTTTGAATTTTAATATATTCAATCCAATTACATTTCACCATGTGGTATTATTAGCCCCTACTAACAAATAACTCCTTATTTTGAATTTTTCCCAACTCTTTGAAATTCTCAATAAATAATTTATTTTTTATAAATATTTTAATTCAGACGTAAATAATTTATTTTTGATCAACCAAAAAATATAATTAATTGAGATCTCATTAATATTTTAATTCAAATGTGAACGATGTATTTTTGATGGGACTAAAAACGCGCAAACATAGCACTTTGCACTTTTCAGAGTGCAAATAGTTGGAGTACATGTATTCTTTTGCTGCGGATGGGATGGGATGTGGTGCNTTCTCAAAAAATCAATTAAATATCATTTTTTTTTTGACAAATGTGACATGTAAACATGGTTTATAAGCTAACAATTAAATATAAAGAATAATATATTAAATGCATTACTTTTCCCATTTCATGGCATGCAGAACTAATAATCAAATTCTATTTTTTGAAAAATAAAAGTTAGAGAAGTGAATTATGATGCAATAAATTTGTTCATTTGTAGAACATTTGCCAAGCAAATCGATAATATACTCTAAACTTAGGGGTTTTTTGGTAATATATTAAAATTTATTTTTGATATAATACATTTTTCTATAAAAATAAGTGCTTAAAATTACCAACCAAAAACAAATATTTCTCCTTTACCAATTTTTTTTGGGGAGGGTATTGGGAATTTGGGATGGTCTTTGTATTTTATTTTATTTTTTTAATTGAGGGTTGTTAATTAGAAGGGAAGTTTGCTATTTCTTGGCTTGAAGTGACAAAAGATGCCTTTTTTAGAATTGAAGTTGCTGCCATCATAAAGGACCGCTAGCCTCGCATACATATTAACACTAAAGACTAGGTTGGAAGATTCTTCTTCTTCTTCTTCTTCTTCTTTTTTACCACGGTGACATGATTTAAACATTATATTAAATATTTATTTATTTTTAAACGGTTAGAAATGTACGAAATAATTTATGTGCACTTTGATTAATTCTCTCTCTGATTCAATCAAAAATAAATCATTTACGTAAAGACTAAAATATTCATGAAAAATAAAAATATTTACTCACGAGTAATTCAAACTCGCTCGGTATGCTCAAAAGATGTGTAAGATTTAAGTACTAGTTTACTTAATGTGATTAGTAAATATTCAATGTAACGATAATATTATATTATCACCGTCACTAATAATAAATAAATTAGTGAGATAAGTGAACTCATGTAATCCTACATAATCGTTATTGAATGTAAAATTTATCAGCGATTATAAAATTTGTTGGAATACAATTTGTCCTATATATTTGTTTATAACTTATGGGTGATACCACATAACGGTAAAGATGGTGTCGCGATTACATCGAATTGTTTCTCGAGTATGAGACAACACACTCCAACAAAAGTGAGTACATTTTTCCTATATTTTTCTCTCTTTTTGAATTTTAATATACTCAATCCAATTACATTTCACCATGTGGTATTATTAGCCCCTACTAACAAATAACTCCTTATTTTGAATTTTTCCCAACTCTTTGAAATTCTCAATAAATAATTTATTTTTTATAAATATTTTAATTCAAACGTAAATAATTTATTTTTGATCGACCAAAAAATATAATTAATTGAGATCTCATTAATATTTTAATTCAAATGTGAACGATGTATTTTTGATGGGACTAAAAACGCGCAAACATAGCACTTTTCACTTTTCAGAATGCAAATACGTTGGAGTACATGTATTCTTTTGCTGCGGATGGGATGGGATGTGGTTCTTTTCTTAGTAATGATTCTGTCTACTACATAATCTATTATTATATTTACATCCCCTGACATTTAGTTATATTACAGGACATCCCTTCACATTTTAAAAATTACACTGAGACCCCAAATGTAGGGGGTGTGAATGTAATTTACCCATCTATTTTTTATAAGTAATGAGTATCTCATTTTTTTTAATTAATAAAATATTCCAACGAAAAATTAGTTTATAATATAATTTAGAAATGAGTCCATTATTAAAGAAAAATCAAAATGTGAGCACGTCCTACCTGTCCCTACTTCAAGTAACATGTACCACTAGTGAAAGTATGGGATTCTAAAAAGCCTGGAAGGTTGGAAGATGCTGAATCAGCTTGGCAGACTTTATGTAGGTCCGACCAGCCCCCGGAAAAGGTGGAATCAATATTAAAATTAGGGTTGTCAATTTTATTAGTTGATAGGAATATGACACAAAATCGATGCAATATAAAATTTAAAAATAATATAATTAATTGACACAAATAATAAATAAATTAAAATAAAGTTTCATGCAAATAACACGATTAATATTTTATAATTTTTAATTTTTTTTTATATAATAACATATAAGATGTTACGTAATTAAATATTTTTTTATTGACAATGTTAGAATTTGACTCAATTTCTCTAATTACCATGAAAGAGAGTTTGCGTGAGAATTGTGGATGACATAGAAAACGAATTGGAAGAGTTTGAATGAAACATGAATAGGTTTTTTAGTGACTTGATAAGAAATATAGAGATTTGGCGGTTTCTAAATTAAATTGGGTTACAATATTTTATTTATATAAATAGGGTTGAGTATTATGTAATTAATTATCAAATGACCAATTTTGTCAGTGAATAATACATCGATTAGAGTTAAGTATTGTATAATCAATTATCAAATGACCAATTTTTTCAGTAAATAATACATTGATGTATGTTTTTAGTTCGTGGATGTAGGTACAGTCTACCAAGGTGAGTCTACTCTATCGAACCATATTACATTTTTGTGTCATATTTTTATTATTTTTTTCTATTTTTGAATTTTTTTTTCAACTTATGATATTAGTATTAATTACCCAATGTACAAAATTAGTAAGTGGTATCAGAGCTAGATTGACGATCTTGGTAAAATAATCAGAGTTAGATTGACGATCCTGGTGTAATAATCAAAGTAAATTATTGGCGATTTAATGATCAAGTTGGTCTTCATGTTAAAGAAGACTCTCTTGCCATGTGTGTACGATGTAGTGTGAAGATTAATCTCGTCTTGCATCAAAGTAAGTTATTGGCGATTCTATAATCAAGTTAATCTTCATATTAAAGAAGACTCTCTTGTCATGTGTGTACCATGTGGTGTGAAGATTAATCTCGTCTTGTATATATTAAGGACGTCATCTTGAATTTTTTTTTTTTTGTGTTTAGATCCACAAAAAAAAATTTAAAATTGGTATAAAACTAAACAAAAGACTAAGTTGCTTCTAGATTGTTTGAATTTCAATAATTATCACACGTAATTTTTTAGATTTTTGGGCTTTTACAGTTAAAGTCACAGGATTCCAATAGTTTGAGAGATATTGGGCTAACATAATCTCAATAGTGATGATGTAGTGTCTTGTGAGTTACGAGTCACTAGACTTTACTTTTGAATGGTGAAACATTAACCATTGAGACCTCCCAAGAACAGGTAAGATGCAGCACGAGATGCATAGATGATGCAGGTCAAGGCATAAGTTTTTGAAAAATAGAGAGGATTATGCAACTTAGAAGAACAAGTTTGTACATGATGCTTGAAAAAGTTGGTGGATCAAAATCAAGGTAGCTAAACCCGATCTTGAGGCATCACCAAATTTAAAGAGTTTGCATCAACGGAGATTGTTAGAATTTAACTCAGACTATCTAATTGTCACGAATGAGAGATTGTTAGATAATCAATGTGAGAATTCTAGATAGAATAAGAAACGTATTGGAAGAGTCTTAATGAAACATGAATAGATTTATTAGTGGCTTAATAGAAAATATAGAGATTTGATCGTATTCAAATTATACTAGGCGATAATATTTTATCCTTATAAAAAGAGTTGAGTATTATGTAATTAGTTATCGGATAATTAGTTTTTTCGGTAAATAATATATTGATATAAGTTTTTGATCCGTAGATATAAGTACGGTATATTAAGGTGAATATACTGTATTGAACCACGTTATATATTTATTTCATGTTTTCATTATTTTTCTTATTTTAAATTCCTATCTTCCAACTTTTGGTATCAGTGTTAATTATCCACTTTGCAAAATTAACAGATACAAACACAACAAAATTCAAAAATGACACGGCCGGAAGTGACATAACATAATAATAACGAGACACGATACCCCTAATTAAAATGATCCAAGTTACATGTGTTACATCTATCCAACCACATAACCCAAAAAAAAAATTGTATAAAATATAGATTTATGACTTAATTTTTTTGACATGATCTACTTAGTAGATACGAAGTTATTGGAAATAAACCTAATGTTATCGGGTTTGGATTATATTCGGACTGGTCCTATTAGACTCACCTAATGTATAAGTCCTATACGAATGAGTCAATTTTCACACGGTTGGACTTACACAACTTAAAACAGCTGACCCAACACGATCAATGTCAAATCCTAATATTAAATAGCAATGTCACATGAAACAAATTGTAATGTGAATGCTTGAAAATTCCAATTTAGTAAATTACATGTGACAGGTGGGGTCAACATTAAATAACACATGGAGGGTTGACTTTGATTAATACAAGTGGATGTAAAACAAGTTGGTAAACAAGAATTCCAAGAATCTTAACCGGCTTGATTATCAATATGGCTTTCGGCTTTTTCAAGCTGAGTGAGAAAGTACAAATTTAACATTCTAAGTGAAAAAGGGACCACAAAAAATCTGACATATTAACATTACTAATAGTAACTTATGGGTAGCATAAATAAATCCAATATTGTGTAGCACAAACATACAAAATAATAATTTATTACTTATTTATTTTTTATAATTATATAATTCAAAATCAATTCATGTCCCATAATTTAAAAAAAAAATAGGAGAAAGAGTAAAAAAAGTAGGAGAGAGAAGACTTTGTTTGACCTTGTTAACGCGAAAAGATATGAAATAGATAAAATTTTTAATTTTTAGGAGAATCTAGTCTTGATTAGCATGAAAAAGTATGAGCTAATTTGGGGGAAAAATTTTAGTGATGATTTTGAGTTAGTTGATCGAGTGAATTTCAGTTACTTTTGTGTTAACCCAGCTCATGTCATCTCACCAACAGGTTTCAAATTTAATTCTTTTTCACACTCTCTAAAAGTTAACCACTGTTGTCCCTTTACGGTGTGCTTGGATGACTGGTTGCACTGGATTGAAAATCTGAAAAAAATATATTTTCCTATCCAATCCAAACTCACTTACCATTGGACTAATTAGAATTTAATGGTTATATTTTATCATTTCTAGTGTTTGGATAACACATAAACACTTTAGTGAGACGCATGGGAGGGGTGATGGAATATAGTATTAGTGATTGCTTTGTCCCTAACCTATCTAATTCAATATCATGTTTAGTTTATAAATTAGTTTTTGATCAATTCCAAATAAATTTTTCTTACATATAATTTTTGAAATTATTATAATTTCATATCCTCTAGATGAGTATGTTACAAGAACTATTGAGAATTAATTGAAGCTCTCATTAATTAGTTATTTTATCATTAGTTGTTAATTAATCTTAATCTAAATAAATATTACTTTATTAGAGTTAGTTTATTATTTAAATTAGTTGTCTTCTTGGAGAAGACATTTGGTCATCTTAAGGTATGTCGGTAGAGCCTTACTTTGACAAAATAATTTTGTTTAAAAAAAAAAATCAAGTCTGAAAAAAAATAGGAGAGGGAGGCGAAAAAGACAAGAAAAAGAAGGAAAAGAGAACATTCAATTCGGTCGTTTCTATTCGTTATCTTGTTTGGCAAAAAATATCCCAACCTCCCATGGGTTTCATTTAACCATGTAAATGGGTTAAAGTTAATTTTTCAAATCGAATTGAGATAAAATTCGAATGAAATTTTTGATGTGTTTATTTCCGATAAAATTCCACTTATTCTTTCATCTTATCCTACTTAAATTATCCCCCTTTAGCCCGCGATTTAAACATACCCTTAAAGATATGTTCTAATCCAACTCATGTTACGGTGGTCAGTCACTGAGTCCCGTAACTTTAAATCTTTTGTAATTATTCCATTTAAACTATTATCATCGTTGTAAGTACATGATGTTTGGAGTATTAGTTTAAAATAGCTCCTATACCACTTGTTTAGAGAAAATGTGACCCACATCAAACTTAATTTTCTCTTTCGACTTTTATTCACTACTCTTAATGTAAGCATTGTCGGGTCTTGCTCCGTAACCCATGTCTTATCCTACTTCATAAATAAATCCAATGGTCAATCATTTTTCCCATTCTATCACGACAAAGTCCAATGGCTTTTCCCATTCTATCATTACCATGACTCCTACTCTAGAGTCTCATCTCCTAGCGTGCTATTATGTTTGATACTCATACCCTTAAAAGTTTATGGTATAGATAGTGTTCTCATACATAATATATTATCACACTTTTAATTCCATAGTGGCTGTGACCACTTTCTTCCCTTGAGATGCAACCTAAGATCTCTCTCTCTCTCTCTCACACACACACATTTACATTGGTTAATTCCTTCAAGGAACCTATTCAATGAACCAAAAGACCTCAATTAAGATAGCACATAAGAAAAAGTCATTTAACTACTCAATCATGCAACCCCCTTCACAACTATCATACCTACCACATACTTTATCCACATAAAGCTACATAAACCCTTCCAATCAACTACACCACCAAGAACCACCCGAGACAATTGGGGAATCTGGTTGATAGTGGGTGGATATCTCACTGACAAATTCAACACCTTATACATGGTTTAACTAATTATAGTACAAAAGGTTGGCTCATATTCGTACCCATAAATATAATACTCGAACACGAATACTCATAATCGTTTCATGTGTGACCTCTACTTCCAATTATTGGCATGAGAAGTATAAAATAAAGGAGGTGATTCAAACCACACTCATAAAGGGTAGTGAAGCCTTAATCAATGTTATGCATATTGTTTCGAGGAGACAGACAAGGTTGAGTTGAGGTGTCCAAATTTAAGGTGTTATAGGACCTGAATTTTTAGGTTCTAAGGGTAATAAAGAAACATTGATGACAAAGAATAAAATTATAAAGTTCTGGACTTGACTATGAGATCAAAAATAAAAAAAAATTCAGTACCAATATCCCTAAATTTTATTACTTTAATGGGTGTTTTTATAATTTTTGTGGGTTATTTTATAACAAAAAAATTTATAATTTTTGTGGGTAATTTATCACTTATAAGAGTGTTTTTATCACTATAAATAGAATTGATCGCCAAGTATCACAAAAATAATAAAAATAGTTATCACAATAATAATAAAAATTTTCACAAAAATAATAAATAATAGTACAGTACCCAAAAAAACTTATTTTCTGTACCATAGACTTGTCCAAAAGTTCAAGTAATTGAAGTGGACAGGTTAGACATAAGCATACCTTAAAGGGAAATTTACTAAGACAATCCTTGAAAGCAATTGTATGAAAGATTATTCTCCTTTTGTTGATAAAAGTTATGTACAAAGAATTATACCAATGACATGTTTTATAAATTCATAGTAATGATATAAAAAATCAAACACATAAAACAACAACAAATAGTATGTGCAGAGTTGTCAATGCTCAAAATCAAAATTTGAGACATTAAGATAATAATGCCTAAATTTCTTTCATCTAAATTGATATGCATCGAACTAAATTCACAACCAAAACGTGCTTCCTATATAGCTTCGTGTTTTGCCTTGGAATGCCCACCATGGGATATCAAGACTCACAAATTTTCTCATAGGTTTATCATTTTGAGGTCCTCCAAAGTGTTGGATCAAAGAGTTTATTGTTACACAAAAGTGTATAGGTGTTAGTAAATACGCAACTTCTTTCTTTTAACTAACTCGACAGTAAGCATTCACAAGTCAAGTTAGTTAAATCCTGCACCGAGTCTCCCAAAGCCAAAGGCATCTTCTTTGGAGACATATACAAAATTTAGGAGCTTGTATGAGGCAAAATACCTCCACACAATGACAAAGCAAAGTAGCAAAAAGAAGTTTGAAATCTAATAGTATATGTTGGTTACCAAACTTAGTATAATTCTAGCCTTTACACATGCTAAAAAGGGCTCAACGTTGAAAGAGTCAATCAGTGAAGTTTTCAGCCGCCAGCTTGAGCTGTCCAACACATCTTCGAATTCTCACTACTATTAGAGGAAGGTCACGTATAAGATTACAATAATGCTATGACCACGACTCTTTTACTTCTATTTAATGAACTTTCCAAGGCAAAGTGGCCCATTGTTAAAGCTCTCACTTTCGCTTTTAAAGGTCACTATTTCATCATCCATATATATATATTATCATATATCAAAACTTGAAGAGAGAGAGAGAGAGAGAGAGAGAGAGAGANGCACTCACATACCATCAAAGAATAATGCAATATGTTTAGACCTTAGCTAGTTGGCTCCTTGGCCAAAAGCTTGTCACCAACAATGTTAGTTGGATAAATTTCCTTTTTATTCAAGCCACTGGACTCCAATACATTAGTATCTCTCTAGAAACCATTTTCCCCAACCAATTTTTACAAATCTGATAAAAAAAATTACTCAAATTTACTCAATTCTTCAAACCAAGAAAAAATTATTGCTCATGATTGATACAATGAGAATAATCATAAGAGGTGCCTGAAAATGCATCAAGGTGTGTTACCATCACCACAATGTATCAGGTTAAATATAAGGTGATAACCTTAGTTCAATCTTTTTTTTCGTAGCTACTTAGCACGTCCCAATCCACCGAACCCCAAAAAAAACCCAACAAGAGAAAAAATAGCAGCGTAGTGACTGTATTATTATCTACATAACTAAAAGAGGGACAATGCCTAAAAATAGCGTAAAAACTAAAAAACAGAATATGAAAGAACTTATAACCATCGTTTCTGAACAAGTCACGTCAATTGAAGGCGTATCTACTATTACTAGAATCCTACTACCCTTGTTTCTCTCGTAATACCTAATTTGATTTGAGCTTTTGGTATTATCAATTAATGCTAAACAAGTTTGAACAACAAGTGATACAGTAGTATGGTACTGTAGTACGCGTTTACAGCTAGATTAAGGTCCCAAACCCATTGGCACCTTTCAAAAGTATGAACAAACGACCAAGAACCCCATATTATTTCCATTGACTGTGAGAGTGACATTTGTGACAATACAACTTAGTTCTTCAAAGCTCCCAAGTATGGAAAATCACCTTCCCAAATAGGGGCCCACCAAAGGAATGGGCCAGCATTTGGCCCATTTTCTACCCCTATTTAAGCAAATCCAATCATAAAGTCTAACCTTGAAAGAGAAGACCATGACTTCAACAGAATCTTCAACGTTGAACCAGTCCAAATCAAGACAGCTTCTATTTGGATTCTATTTATGGTCATTTGGTGAATCTATACAATCCCTATATATAGAGGACAAGTCAATTGTACCCAAAAATATATATATTTTTTTTAATACCGATATTTATCATTATTGTGATACCTATTTTTACTATCTTTGTGATACTTACGATAAATTCTAAAATTCTTTCAAAAATTGTAAAAACACCTATTAATGTAGTAAAATTTATCGGTACTCTACGGAGTTTTTTTTTTTGGGTACAATCATAAGTCCATATATATATATATATATATATATATTCTCATGAGATGGCATTGACAGGTTGTACCATCCATCCTTTGAAGTATTCATATATATATATATATATATTCTCATGAGATGGCATTGACAGGTTGTACCTTCCATCCTTTGAAGTATTCATTTCTCACACTAGAAAGAATATACATCTAGAAGGATATTTCCTTTCACTAATTGCCAAATGGACAAGGTGAAGAAACCATTAGGGCAAGTCGTGGGCCATGGACTTTTTAGACGACTAGCCCGGGTCTATGGCTAACCCTGGGCCATTGATTGGCGGGCAGATAAGCTTGGTCTGGCCCGTTATTGACCCGTGGATTAATTTTGACTCATGAATCTTAACAATCTCTTGATACTAGGTCATGAAAGATAATTTTGACTCATGAATCTTAACAATCCCTTGATACTAGGTCATAAAAGATTTATCCTTCATGAATATTCTAATCTTGGAGTTGATGGCTTACTTTTGACCGGACTAAGGAAGAAATTACTCAAAGTGCGCGTAAGCTAACATGTACACCCTTGACCATTGAACCAAAAAAATAAAATATTATTTATATTACACGATATTTGTGGCATCCAGACTAAATTATAGTAAATTAAACCAAATTTGTATATGAAAGCAAGATTTAAGTTAGATCTAGTGCTTGGATATCCAAAAACTATTTTATGGACAAAATCTCGTTTTTCTTTAGCTAAGGGGTGTGACGTGTAAAACCTCATTTTTATTATTATTATGGTACCTTATTTGAGTAATTAATGACTATAAATAGCTCAAAACACAGATTAAAAAGTGACTTATTGTACCAAATTTTCACTACTGTAGGGTCTGTGGAGGTAGGGTTGATAATCGGGTGGAGTTATTCAGACTCAATCCGGTTTGAGTTTGGTTTGTTTTCTAAACAAGTTGAACTTGAACAATTTTTAGTCTCGTAAACAAAAACAAGCTTAAAAGACTCGTTCAAACTCGCAAAACTCAGTTCGTTTATACGCAAAATAATCAAGCTACTCAGATTCAACTCGTTTTTTAAATGAAAAATAAGCTGAGCTTTAATAATATTTTGAGCTCGTTTTTCTAAATTAGTTCGACAAACTTGACTCGATTATCAGCCCTATATAGAAGGTCAAATGTATGTAATCTTATTCCCGATGAGACTTTTTAAAAAATAACTTACACATAAATTCAATTTTGAAAATGATTCCGTTGGCATGATACAAATATATATATATATATATATATATATATACTTTGTTTGGGACCCTATAGTATACTTAGGAAGATTTTTCCTAAGAAGTCTCAAGGGTTGAAGTAGTCCAAATCAGGACAACTTGGGTTAGGGTTCTATTTATGATGATTTGATGAATCTATTTTCTCAAAAGATGTCATTGACATTCTGTACCTTTCTGGCTTTCTAGCCTTCATTTCTCAATTCTCACATGGATATTTCCTTGCACCCATAGTAATGTGGACAAGGTCAAGAAACCATTTCGTGGACAAGCAAGGCAAGAATTCCACGTGTGATTGGGGAAGGATCTGCATCTTGGATTTGATTTTTGACCATAGGATCCGAAAAGTCTTTTGTTTGTAAATCAAGAACATAGGCGTGTCGCACCTCTTTAAAGTAAGACAAAATAATAATAATAATCATCTCTCGGACGACTAAAATTAAAATATATAATCATCCTTTTTGTCTTTTTTTGGTGCGGTGGTATTAATCTTTTTTACATGCATCTTAGTTTGATCATGTTCGAAAATAATTACTCGTCTTTGAGAAAAATAATTTTATTTAGTGTGGCGTTATTTAAAACGAGTTTCTTGATCAACCTTTGATGGATAAGTTGTTGGTCCAATATTACAATGGGTCAATTATTAATAATCCAACCAAGTCAATGGATTAGACTATTAAATAAAATTACCAAGTTAGGTTCATTATAAATCCTATTTATCAGAATTTCCTTAGATTTCAGATTGCTCATTATTATTGGACCTTGCAATGATGTGGCTCTGTACGAAGACCAAGGTCTCTTGGGCCTTTTTTTTATTCGAGGAAAAATTGGAAGGAAGTACACCAAATTAGAATTAATTGTAAAAAAATAAATAAAAAAAAATGTTGAGTAATTAAGTCCTTAATTTTGATATTTATTTGTATCTAAGTACATTATTTGAATTTTACTGATTTTTTTGTGATATTTTTGCCCTCCATTAATCCATGTGTATTTAATGCACCACTTTTCTTTGGAAAGTAGTACATTAAACATCTCCTAATTTTATAAAAAAATTTTAATACACACACACACATATATATATATATATACACACACACGTATGTATGTATGTATGTATGTATGTATGTATATACTTGTTGTTAAATCTTTTATCTAAATTTAGAATTATCTTTTAATGCACCTTGATTCGTGTATTTTTTTTTTTGAAAAGTGGTTTTATTTTTAAATTAATTTAATATCCGAATAATGTAATTGTGTAATAATAACAGTGCAATAATAAAAGTGTAATAGTATAACACTAACAGTGTAACAATATAACAATAACAATATAACAAGTTATTTACACAAAATATTGTACTATTACATTTTGTCAAACATATAGTTTCATATAATTTCATTCAAAATAGTCTATCTCCATTTTGAATTTGTTACCACATACACAAAACTACTGAACACTGTTTTTGTTACACTGTCTTTATTACAGTGTATTTGTTACACTGTTATTGTTACACTATTTCATTATTCGAATATTAAATTAATTTGAAAATAAAACCATTTTCTAAAAAAAAAAAACACTTGAATCAAGGTACATTAAATATAATTTGAAAACAAAATCACTTTCTAAAAAAAAATACGCATAAATTAAGGTGCATTAAAGATAATTCAAAATTTAGATAAAAGATTTAACAACAAGTGTATATATATATTAACAAATACGCATGAATCAAGGTGCATTAAATACGTATTAACAAACACACATGAATTAAGATGCATTAAAGATACGAGATTTTGAATTAAATGACCCTAAAATGGGCATTTATGTCTTTGTAACTCAGTTGTGTACTTTTTTCTAAAATATTTTATTTTATATATTTTTTGACAAATAAATCTAATCAAGTTTACCGACTTTCAAAGAACCTTTTATTCAAGCCTCCAAACAACTGGGCTTTCTCATTAAATTTGGGCTCTTAAACCGCTTTGTGTTATCTAAAGGCAAGCCACTTACCTGGATCCAGAAAGTTGATTAAAAACGGAGGAAGTAGAATAATTTGTCCCTTATATAATACCTCAATTATAGACCTACTAAGGGTAACTCGTGCCGAAAATAATAGTACAATATGGATAATTTTGAGAAGAATGTTGTTAATCGTTGAATAAGTCTATTTGAAACCGTCGAATGAATTTATCAAAATTTACTCTATTTTATATTATAAATGATTACTTTGTTATGCAAAATAATGATCGTTTCAGCATGAAACCAATTGAAAAATTATAGACCCCCAAGCTTTGTGGTCTATGGTGCTTAACGCCCCGTTAAGAGTCTTGCTTGAAGTTTGTGAGGGATATGTTCTAGGTTTGATTAATTGAGAATAGATTGATGAGTTACTTTTACCAATTTGGTGGAGTCGAAGTCCGGCTATGACTCAAGTTGTCCTTAGAGAGTGCTTACATGTTTTCTGTCTAGGCCCCTTTGGAGGGCTTCTCCAGTTAGTAAGAGATACTATGGTCATACCCTGGTAAGGATTCCACATCTGATCATCCCCTATACCCTTTTTCATCAAAAAAAATTGAAATATTATCGGGACCAAGTTAGAGGAAATCAATGTTGTGTTGATGCCCAATGTGACTAATTCCAACAAAATCTGTAGTGGTATTTTGAGAAAAAATTCAAAATAAGAGGTGTATGTGTTTGACGAGTATGAGTATATTTAGNTTATCTAAAGGCAAGCCACTTACCTGGATCCAGAAAGTTGATTAAAAACGGAGGAAGTAGAATAATTTGTCCCTTATATAATACCTCAATTATAGACCTACTAAGGGTAACTCGTGCCGAAAATAATAGTACAATATGGATAATTTTGAGAAGAATGTTGTTAATCGTTGAATAAGTCTATTTGAAACCGTCGAATGAATTTATCAAAATTTACTCTATTTTATATTATAAATGATTATTTTGTTATGCAAAATAATGATCGTTTCAGCATGAAACCAATTGAAAAATTATAGACCCCCAAGCTTTGTGGTCTATGGTGCTTAACGCCCCGTTAAGAGTCTTGCTTGAAGTTTGTGGGGGATATGTTCTAGGTTTGATTAATGGAGAATAGATTGATGAGTTACTTTTACCAATTTGGTGGAGTCGAAGTCCGGCTATGACTCAAGTTGTCCTTAGAGAGTGCTTACATGTTTTCTGTCTAGGCCCCTTTGGAGGGCTTCTCCAGTTAGTAAGAGATACTATGGTCATACCCTGGTAAGGATTCCACATCTGATCATCCCCTATACCCTTTTTCATCAAAAAAAATTGAAATATTATCGGGACCAAGTTAGAGGAAATCAATGTTGTGTTGATGCCCAATGTGACTAATTCCAACAAAATCTGTAGTGGTATTTTGAGAAAAAATTCAAAATAAGAGGTGTATGTGTTTGACGAGTATGAGTATATTTAGAAATTGGTACAATCGTTAAATGGCAAAAATAGTATAAATAAAAAATATTAAGAAAGAACCAACTTAAATGGTTTGAATCGGTTCATAGAAAAGAGATCGTGATTTGATACAATGAGTATATTAATGCAAGTAATAGAGATTAATCGAAATTATATTTTAGTGTGATAGTAAAACAATTTCATAGTTTATTGTTTAATTTATAGTACTATACTTTATAAAACACAATTACCGAGAAAGTTCATATATTGACGAACTGAGCTTCGCATGTTTGAGTTGAGTTTTTAGGCCGTTTAAGTTCGACTTCTNGCTTCTCCAGTTAGTAAGAGATACTATGGTCATACCCTGGTAAGGATTCCACATCTGATCATCCCCTATACCCTTTTTCATCAAAAAAAATTGAAATATTATCGGGACCAAGTTAGAGGAAATCAATGTTGTGTTGATGCCCAATGTGACTAATTCCAATAAAATCTGTAGTGGTATTTTGAGAAAAAATTCAAAATAAGAGGTGTATGTGTTTGATGAGTATGAGTATATTTGGAAATTGGTACAATCGTTAAATGGCAAAAATAGTATAAATAAAAAATATTAAGAAAGAACCAACTTAAATGGTTTGAATCGGTTCATAGAAAAGAGATCGTGATTTGATACAATGAGTATATTAATGCAAGTAATAGAGATTAATCGAAATTATATTTTAGTGTGATAGAAAACAATTTCATAGTTTATTGTTTAACTAATTGTACTATACTTTATAAAACACAATTACCGAGAAAGTTCATGTATTGACGAACTGAGCTTTGCATGTTTGAGTCGAGTTTTTAGGCTCGTTTAAGTTCGACTTTTTTGAAAAATGAATCGAGTCCGAACCGAGCTCGAGCTCGATTATCAGCTGTATTCATGGCTGCTTCAAACGTCGAAGCCTACCATTGACATAAAAAAATACTCCTTTTTCCAACCATCATGTCGCAAAAGTTATATTACCACTTGGTGAGTCCGTCACAAGACCTATCTGGAGGGAACATATACCATTGTTTTTATACCTAATGTTAATGGCGCAGTCCAAAAACCTTCAAAAAGGAGCTCAAACCGGACGAAGAATCCCAGGCAAAAGTTGAAAAACAACTGGAAAACGATGATCAGTTCTTTGGCGCATATTGTCAAACAGTAGATGTGCATCCACAAATATCCATCCCAGAAAACAAAACCCAGAGACATTGTTGGGTCTTCTTGTTTCAATAGTCGAATCCAGGTTTGTCCATTTCGAAATGTTTCGATGATTACAGCTTTCGAGTTGTTCTCCAATTTTGTCAGAATGGGATAAGACTGTTTCATGAACGATACAATTTGGGAATTGGAGATTTGTCTCGAATCTCGATGGCGGCCTTTCACTCCTGATTCATTCCAATTATTTTCAGGTTAGAAATGTGACGTGATCAAAACTAGAGATCCATTGATTGCAACCTGTTTTGACTTACTACTGGACAAACTGCATTGAGATAAGCGAAAGATAGAATATTTTTTGCGGCTTCAAGAGTTGAGTAAATTTCTTTGGGAAAGACTATGGTACTCGTGGCAGTATGGTATCGAAATTTATAGTTTTTTAAAATTAAGTAATAATTTGTTTGAAGCGTAACTTATAAGTTGTAAAGGATTCGATCATAGAAGATTGGAATTGACACCGAAGGTATAATTTTCAAAAGTTAAGTTATAATTTTTGAAGACCAAGTTACACCTCATAATAGAGAAGATATAACTGCTTAAAAATAGTTCATGATTAATCATGCGTATCTATGATCGATAATAATTTTTCCTTTATATTTACAAATATATAATTTTATCATAAAAAATAATAATCGACACTACAATATCGAACTATAAGAAGATGAAGTGACACTGGCTTAAATTAGAAGATGGTAAATACACTTTTCCCTTAAAAGATATTAAGGGGTAAGGTATCACATGAATGACTGCCAAGCTGAACCATGTATTAGGGTGTAACTTGGGTGGGTCAACTCAAATTCAATTTGAGCCAAAGTTGAAAAAAATAGTACTTGAGTTAGAATTTTTAATACTTGGTTTTGACTTAAGCAAAAAAATCCTAACTCAGATTGAATTTGGGCAAACCTCGGATTGAGGCCTCAAATTGTCAGAGTCAACCTGAATATTAAAATCGGGTTGAACCCGAATATACATAAATAGTTAGTATTTATCTTTATTTTTTAGAGTCTAGACTTTCACTTCACTTCAAGTCTTTCACCCTGCGCCTCCATCACTCTCATATCCCTCTCTCACTCGTCATTCTTTCCTCTCTTACCCTTTCTCTCAATTGTCACTCGTCTGAGCCGTCTCAGACTCTCAGCCTCCCTCTCTCACTCGTCACTCTTCCCTCTCTCTTCATCTGTATCTCGTCCTTCATCTCAGATCATTTGAAAAAATCATATTTACACTTGAAAAAATCAAATCTACACTTCAAAAAATTAACCCGAATTAAGTAACACAACCCATAATTTTAATCCGATTTAAGTAACTCAAATTCAACCCAAGCTTGTCCGAATTAAACTCGAGCAGTACTCAGATTGAGTACCTCCAGTTGAGGTAGGATTAGGGTTAAAAATTATATACTTAGAGTTGACCTCTCAACCCACCCAACCTGCCCGAGTTGCCCCTAATCACATACCATGAATAAATGGAAATTTTCTTGTCTATGCAACATTTACATGGGCCTTGTTTGAAAAGTGTAACAGCTATAAAGAAATTTAGCCTCTTGATACTTGGCGTATCGGTAAAATTATTTCATTGTGATCTAGACTTCACAGAAATATTCTCTTTGTTTACAGTGGTAAGATTACGTACATCTAACCCTCTTCTGATCCCAGAATAACGGAAATCTCATGCACTGAGTACGCCTTTTATACTTGAGTGAAACAAGAAGAGAAGATGAAGATGGTGTAAATTTTTACATGGCTTACTAGAAAGAAACCAAAAAAAAAAATTGTTAAAATGGGGAATCTTGATATTATCGATGATTTTAGTGTCTGCACTGGCTTAGTTGAGTGCAGACACTAAAATCATCGAACACTTTATTGTTTGTATTGTAATAGAAGCAGTTGTTTAACAACTAAGTACAAAATAAGCAAAGAAACAAGGAACCGTGTATTATTTATAGACTTACAGAGGAGTCTCATAACATCAAGTTGTAGCAAACAGATTATTCATTCTCTTCTATTGCTTTTTTTGCTACATAGAAAGTGACTGAGAGATGGAGATTACCACTGTGAAATCTGAAGTATGCTCGGGTAACAGTCGCTTGTGCATCGAGGAAGGTGATATTCAAGTTCCTAAGTGTGTTAAGAGACGACGACGATCTTCCCCGGGAGTTCCTCTGTGTAGCAATGAACAGCAAGGAGAATTACAGCAGCCTCAGGTGTTACAGGTTGATCAAACTACTCCCGCCACTACAACTGTGAAGAGAAGTTCGAGATTTCGAGGAGTTAGCAGGTCTCATATTGGAGCTTCAATTGTTTTGTGCTTTTAGTTATTTGCTAAAATTTCATGGAAACTTTTTTCTTGTTTGGTGCAAAGTTGAAGCTAACGTTATATGCCTCGACAGACATCGATGGACAGGACGTTATGAGGCTCATTTATGGGACAAAGGGTCATGGAATGCAACACAGAGAAAGAAGGGAAAACAAGGTGAATATTACTACACACATTGGTCTTCACAAATATTTCTTCTCATTCATATTTTACTCTTCCTGATTGCTTTCTGCCTTATTTCTTCCTGATTACTCTTCCTGATTGGGCAAATTTTTTGGGTGGAGCAGTTTATCTTGGTGAGTGCCTCGATTGCTAGTAATTTAACGTTGTTTCACAGCAAAATTAGATGGGCACTCATCCTTTTATGTTGCAAATTTATCAGGAGCTTATGATGAAGAAGAATCAGCAGCAAGAGCCTATGACTTGGCTGCAATCAAATATTGGGGGTCCTCAACTTTCACAAATTTCCCGGTATAGTTCTCATATGCGTGAATCTGATAGTTTTCTATAGTTGGTTAATTGACGGATCATGGAACACTGAACACTGGTTTATTTTTCTTTACCTCAGGTTTCTGATTATGAGCAAGAGATTGAGATAATGCAGAATGTGACAAAAGAGGAGTATTTGGCCTCTTTGAGAAGGTATTCAACATACCAACTACTAGATTACTAGACTTAATACAAGCCTTCTCTTAATCCAAAATTAATTGAGCTTTTCATTGTTTATTTCAGAAGAAGCAGTGGCTTCTCAAGAGGTGTATCCAAATATAGAGGAGTTGCCAGGTAAATAGAAATTTTAACCATAACAGCTTGCGTTTGCTTTGTCGCTAATGAGTAAAACTGTTCATACTCAGGCTGCATTTCAATGACTGCAGGCACCATCACAACGGCAGATGGGAAGCAAGGATAGGGAGGGTTTTTGGGAACAAGTACCTTTACCTTGGCACTTACAGTGAGTTTCAGCCTCTTACAACTAGCAAATTATCGATAAATTGACAAACTTGGATTCTTTAAGGTGTTTCAATTGCTAAGGTCCATATGGTTTGAAAGATGGCTTTGTGTCTTGCAGGTACCCAAGAGGAAGCTGCTCGTGCTTATGATATTGCAGCAATTGAGTACAGAGGGATCAACGCAGTGACCAACTTTGATTTGAGTTCGTACATAAGATGGCTAAGGCCAGTTTCTGACTCACTTCCCTCTCAGGGTCCAAGATCAGATTCTCTGCAGCCTGCACAAACCACATCTAACTTCATTTATTCGAATGAGGAACCCGAGCTCTCCTTCACCTCCAATCCTCTAACAATGAGAGAAACAGGCACTCCTCAGAAACAAGAAATTATAGAGAGAAAGATGCCCATTGGTCCTTGCAAGTCGTCTTCGCCAACAGCACTTGGCCTACTCCTTAAATCTTCCATGTTCAGAGAGCTGGTGCAGAAGAATTCCAATGCTGATGCTGAAGAAACCGAAGAAAATGACACCAAGAACCAAGCACAAATTGACAGAGAAAATGAGTTTAGAGAGATCTTTTACAGTGGAATCAACAGTAACCCATACCTCTGTTCCTCCAGTAGTGATAAGTTGCCTGGATTGGAGTCGCAGAAGGTGAACACATCGCCATTGCGAGATCAAACCGGGACACCCTTCTGGATGTTATCTAAGACAGGCCACCTCTCCAACAACTAACAAATTGTAAATGTGTTGTAGTTTGGAGGATCATAACAGTAGTCAAACAGAAACTGATGTGATGCAGCCTCCTTCTTAGAAATGCACAAGCAGTAGCTGCAACTAATTGAGAGCTATGTAGCCTCTTAGTGTCACTTCATATTGCAATAAACTCTGCAGTTTTCAGATTATGAAAGAATCTAAACGTATGATACAATAATATTAAGGGGTTCGAATTCTAACCAAGTTAAAGTATCTCTATACAAAGCACAATTACGACCATACCTAAACTGACCATACACCACTATTGTTTCGGAATGCCATCCAGGATGGCCTGACCAAAGGCTATTTGATCTTCGGCGATGAGGGGAAGTCGGAGATGGGGGTTGATACAAACCCTTTGCAGAAGACAGCCATTAGCATGGTGGAAGTGGGGCAGTCGAATACCCCGAGAAATTTGTACAATTTCATTGAATATGACTATAAATGAGCTGAGTATAGACTATACAAATTTTAACATGGCATGACATGACATTGATACAAAATGAATTTAACACGGTGCCACCCATTGTGAGAGTAGCTTAAGGTGAGTTATGGAGTGTTGCCTATTATTGAGTGTTTGAACTGGGGCTTAGTTTTGTTGGTTTGGAATGACTTTCTTGTGCAATTATAGGCTCAAAACCATTTCGAGGATTGCATTCCCTGCCTGGCTATTTTCCACACCATCTTCACTGTGCATCAAGCCCAATTACTCCGTCCTACACAAAGTGAAAAGTGCAAACAGCTATGGCTGCAAGGGCATGGAAGAAAGGTAGGAGTGTCAACACAATAATAATCTGCATTTCGAACTCGAAAATGATGCAGCTTATTAATGCGAATAATAAACCAACGGAGTGTTTGTTAGACACAAATAACCCGTTCACTTGATATTGCAAAATAAAAATGTGCTTATTTCTTTATTGTAAGAAATACTTTTGAATAAATAATTTTTTTTACCATAAATATTGTACAAACTACGCATCAACCAAAATAATGTGACACGACTATAACAATTCAAAATAACACACAACAAAAATAACATAACATACTTCGAGTAATACCCCTTTAAAAAAGAGATATCGACTCTATTCCAGCATACTCTGAAAAGCAATGATATAACATCCAAAGGATAGTCCAATGGAAATAGGGACAAACTGTAAACTCATGTACCCTAAGTTCGAAACTTAAAAATTCTGCCGACCAAATTATTGAGGATAAATTCCACACAAATTCTCTAATTCTGATGTGAATGACCTACATTTAACCGAAAAAAAATAAAATTAGTCGGACAACCTGACCACAATACCTTAAAAAAAATAAAAGAAGGCATGGGAGCTCTTAATCTCGTCACAATTTCATGTCTGTTTGAAAGTCCTTTTTCACCTTCCAATAGTCTTTGATTATGACTTATGATACTGTATTTAATTCAAATCACAAACAGGCCTATCAGCAGATATCCGATCCAATTTAAATCCATTTACAAAAATTTCAATCCGAATTAAAACCAGATATTCAATCCAATTATACGATCCAACAAATCATTTGAATTTTAACAAATTATACTTAATTTTAAAAGAATCACGCAAGATCATCACTTATCTATGTACTTAGATGCATATGATTTGAATCGGATCATAGTCAATGGATATTGTTATCAAAATTTGAATCAATTGAATTTACAAGATAGAAAGAGAGATCGGTTAAAAATATTAATCTATATATCTCACAAATCAAACAACCCGTATTCAAATTAAATCTGGATACCCATTGACAGGCCTAATCGTGAGTAAAACAAGCTCCCCTCTACCTATCAATACTGCAGATAGCATTGTTATTGCTTCACCAATTTCAGTCCAGAACCCGAGAGGCGAGGTGAAATACTTGTCACTACACACCGTAGCAAGGTATAACATACCAATTGATTCTACTCCAATCAAGGAGATGCAGTAAGAAGTTCTAGCATGTGAGCAAGGACAAACATTTATGCAAGTGAATGTTTCAGAGAAAAAAAGGCAAAAAGAGAGACCAAATGCACCGTGTGTATGTGTATGTGTGTGACCCCGCGCGTGCGTGTGTGTGTGTGTGTGTGAGAGAGAGAGAGAGAGAGAGAGGCCTTGATAATACATGTACATAATTGAATATTCAAAAAGAACATCATATAAGGACATGTTAAGAATCGACGATTTAACATAAAAACAAAGAACTTTGATTTGCTCTGTAACCTACACTAGCAATTTAGTAACCAAACATACGATCCAAGACTTCATTATTAGAAGATAGGAATCTTCCACCTCCACTGGCATACGCTAAAAAGAAAAGCCACATGACATCCTTTTGAACGTCCAAATCAACACTTGATTGAAGCCGTCCTGCATCATTTCAACATAATTAGTGGGAGATGAAAAAAGAGCATTTTGTCATGTAAAAGCCTAGGAAAGGAAGAGTAGGAGAAGATAGGCAGATTTTATGGAGCATAAACAAAAATGGCTTATTCATTCTTAGCCTGTTCACCATAAGGCAGTAGCACTTATAACATATGTAGCACTTCTACTATGAGGAAAGAGAGAAGAATACCCAACCCCCGCAATTCATGATTGCACCCTCAAACTATGTCAACTTAGGTGTCTCCATCACTCAGCCAACTGATTTAGAAAAAAGGTTTCTTTCCCCTCTAAGGAGAGGAACGATATCTGACATGAAGATAAATGTTCCTAAACGGACCTCAACATACATGACGAAAAATATAGTGTGTATTGCTGATCAATCCAGATACGAGTTTTCATGAACAAATTAGGCCAAACGGGAGCATTGGAATTGTGTAGTTTCTAATTGCCAGTTGCAGAATTTACCAACAGGAAAAAAAAAAATTGGCCATTGGTGAGGGATAACTTTTAAGGATCATTGACCAGCTAAGAAAACAAAAAAAGAAAAGGGAAAACAACCAAAAATCAAAATTTATCAAAAAAAAAAAAAAAGTTTCCCCCATCCGCTAACCCCATCCTTCATCTTTCAGGAGAACAAAACTTGACNGAGAGAGAGAGAGAGAGAAGGGCCTTGATAATACATGTACATAATTGAATATTCAAAAAGAACATCATATAAGGACATGTTAAGAATCGACGATTTAACATAAAAACAAAGAACTTTGATTTGCTCTGTAACCTACACTAGCAATTTAGTAACCAAACATACGATCCAAGACTTCATTATTAGAAGATAGGAATCTTCCACCTCCACTGGCATACGCTAAAAAGAAAAGCCACATGACATCCTTTTGAACGTCCAAATCAACACTTGATTGAAGCCGTCCTGCATCATTTCAACATAATTAGTGGGAGATGAAAAAAGAGCATTTTGTCATGTAAAAGCCTAGGAAAGGAAGAGTAGGAGAAGATGGCAGATTTTATGGAGCATAAACAAAAATGGCTTATTCATTCTTAGCCTGTTCACCATAAGGCAGAAGCACTTATAACATATGTAGCACTTCTACTATGAGGAAAGAGAGAAGAATACCCAACCCCCGCAATTCATGATTGCACCCTCAAACTATGTCAACTTAGGTGTCTCCATCACTCAGCCAACTGATTTAGAAAAAAGGTTTCTTTCCCCTCTAAGGAGAGGAACGATATCTGACATGAAGAAAAATGTTCCTAAACGGACCTCAACATACATGACGAAAAATATAGTGTGTATTGCTGATCAATCCAGATACGAGTTTTCATGAACAAATTAGGCCAAACGGGAGCATTGGAATTGTGTAGTTTCTAATTGCCAGTTGCAGAATTTACCAACAGGAAAAAAAAAAATTGGCCATTGGTGAGGGATAACTTTTAAGGATCATTGACCAGCTAAGAAAACAAAAAAAGAAAAGGGAAAACAACCAAAAATCAAAATTTATCAAAAAAAAAAAAAAAGTTTCCCCCATCCGCTAACCCCATCCTTCATCTTTCAGGAGAACAAAACTTGACAAACAAAGAGAATTCAACAGATACCTCATCAGGGTTCTTGGTCGATCATCCAACTTATCGATGCTGTCTTGCACAATGCCATCTGTTATTGATCTATGGGTATCAAATGATGGTAAAGAGCCTGCAATATCCTTAAGACCCTGCAAAAAAATCATGTGACATCAGGTTCAAAGGAAGTTGTACACGTGGCACACTTTCTTTTCAATTTGATTACTCAAGATCAGTCTTTTCACTAATCCAGAATCATTCAATGATAGAGTTACCAGCAGATTCTTTTCCCCTTTTTTTTTTCCCTTTTCCTTCTGTATCTCAAGGTTTATCTTGGACTTAACAACATCTCGCCATGTGTAACATACATATGATATTATCCATAATAAAATCCAACACAAACTATATCACATGATTCACATACATAAATAAATAATGAAAAATATCACCCGTAGCATATGAATGGCCTCCACCAAGTCTAATAGTACAAAAATGTCATGCATATGAAACNGAATGACCTACATTTAACCGAAAAAAAATAAAATTAGTCGGACAACCTGACCACAATACCTTAAAAAAAATAAAAGAAGGCATGGGAGCTCTTAATCTCGTCACAATTTCATGTCTGTTTGAAAGTCCTTTTTCACCTTCCAATAGTCTTTGATTATGACTTATGATACTGTATTTAATTCAAATCACAAACAGGCCTATCAGCAGATATCCGATCCAATTTAAATCCATTTACAAAAATTTCAATCCGAATTAAAACCAGATATTCAATCCAATTATACGATCCAACAAATCATTTGAATTTTAACAAATTATACTTAATTTTAAAAGAATCACGCAAGATCATCACTTATCTATGTACTTAGATGCATATGATTTGAATCGGATCATAGTCAATGGATATTGTTATCAAAATTTGAATCAATTGAATTTACAAGATAGAAAGAGAGATCGGTTAAAAATATTAATCTATATATCTCACAAATCAAACAACCCGTATTCAAATTAAATCTGGATACCCATTGACAGGCCTAATCGTGAGTAAAACAAGCTCCCCTCTACCTATCAATACTGCAGATAGCATTGTTATTGCTTCACCAATTTCAGTCCAGAACCCGAGAGGCGAGGTGAAATACTTGTCACTACACACCGTAGCAAGGTATAACATACCAATTGATTCTACTCCAATCAAGGAGATGCAGTAAGAAGTTCTAGCATGTGAGCAAGGACAAACATTTATGCAAGTGAATGTTTCAGAGAAAAAAAGGCAAAAAGAGAGACCAAATGCACCGTGTGTATGTGTATGTGTGTGACCCCGCGCGTGCGTGTGTGTGAGAGAGAGAGAGAGAGAGAAGGGCCTTGATAATACATGTACATAATTGAATATTCAAAAAGAACATCATATAAGGACATGTTAAGAATCGACGATTTAACATAAAAACAAAGAACTTTGATTTGCTCTGTAACCTACACTAGCAATTTAGTAACCAAACATACGATCCAAGACTTCATTATTAGAAGATAGGAATCTTCCACCTCCACTGGCATACGCTAAAAAGAAAAGCCACATGACATCCTTTTGAACGTCCAAATCAACACTTGATTGAAGCCGTCCTGCATCATTTCAACATAATTAGTGGGAGATGAAAAAAGAGCATTTTGTCATGTAAAAGCCTAGGAAAGGAAGAGTAGGAGAAGATAGGCAGATTTTATGGAGCATAAACAAAAATGGCTTATTCATTCTTAGCCTGTTCACCATAAGGCAGTAGCACTTATAACATATGTAGCACTTCTACTATGAGGAAAGAGAGAAGAATACCCAACCCCCGCAATTCATGATTGCACCCTCAAACTATGTCAACTTAGGTGTCTCCATCACTCAGCCAACTGATTTAGAAAAAAGGTTTCTTTCCCCTCTAAGGAGAGGAACGATATCTGACATGAAGATAAATGTTCCTAAACGGACCTCAACATACATGACGAAAAATATAGTGTGTATTGCTGATCAATCCAGATACGAGTTTTCATGAACAAATTAGGCCAAACGGGAGCATTGGTGTTGTGTAGTTTCTAATTGCCAGTTGCAGAATTTACCAACAGGAAAAAAAAAATTGGCCATTGGTGAGGGATAACTTTTAAGGATCATTGACCAGCTAAGAAAACAAAAAAAGAAAAGGGAAAACAACCAAAAATCAAAATTTATCAAAAAAAAAAAAAAAAAGTTTCCCCCATCCGCTAACCCCATCCTTCATCTTTCAGGAGAACAAAACTTGACAAACAAAGAGAATTCAACAGATACCTCATCAGGGTTCTTGGTCGATCATCCAACTTATCGATGCTGTCTTGCACAATGCCATCTGTTATTGATCTATGGGTATCAAATGATGGTAAAGAGCCTGCAATATCCTTAAGACCCTGCAAAAAAATCATGTGACATCAGGTTCAAAGGAAGTTGTACACGTGGCACACTTTCTTTTCAATTTGATTACTCAAGATCAGTCTTTTCACTAATCCAGAATCATTCAATGATAGAGTTACCAGCAGATTCTTTTCCCCTTTTTTTTTTCCCTTTTCCTTCTGTATCTCAAGGTTTATCTTGGACTTAACAACATCTCGCCATGTGTAACATACATATGATATTATCCATAATAAAATCCAACACAAACTATATCACATGATTCACATACATAAATAAATAATGAAAAATATCACCCGTAGCATATGAATGGCCTCCACCAAGTCTAATAGTACAAAAATGTCATGCATATGAAACAAAATTTTCCCAAAATGCTGCTTTGAATCAATTACTAATCAGGGAAATGACAATGTTTGCTAGATATCTATGATTTCGGGAGAATAAAGTGTAGTCATAACTACATGTGAATAGTCATAAATTTGCTAGCAGGNGTCATGCATATGAAACAAAATTTTCCCAAAATGCTGCTTTGAATCAATTACTAATCAGGGAAATGACAATCTTTGCTAGATATCTATGATTTCGGGAGAATAAAGTGTAGTCATAACTACATGTGAATAGTCATAAATTTGCTAGCAAGCAATATACAAGCTACTGAGAGGAGAAATGTGCAAAGAAAAAGCAGAAAACCAATCAGATGGTGACCTCTTATCTGCTGTGTAATCAGCTTCTGTACGATCATCCAGCAATAAAATGAAGCTTAGAAGTAAGGATAATACCTTGAGACTCTGTGATTGAGAAGATGGGAGATAACCACCACACTTGCCATAGTGTTCAACTTGTTCCTGCAAGAACACATCGNCTGTACGATCATCCAGCAATAAAATGAAGCTTAGAAGTAAGGATAATACCTTGAGAGACTGTGATTGAGAAGATGGGAGATAACCACCACACTTGCCATAGTGTTCAACTTGTTCCTGCAAGAACACATTGAGAAAACAATGAGTTCACAATGAGCATTTTGTTATCCCAAAAAATAAAGCAAAAGTATTTTTATCACTGCAAATCAAATTCGAAAACCTCCAAGAGATGGGACAAATCTCCATCAACAAGAAAATTCAAAAAAAACTGCTACAAAATTCATCAAACGTTCAAGGGCGTGCTGAAGAACTTTATGTTATCTCCACAAAATTGATGTAAATTCTAAATTAGTTGGGAAGAAAATTTAACAGATGCTGTCGTCGTGGGTGACATATTAACAATGGGAATTTTAGGTCCTGAAAGCCAACTCGAAAGCAGGTGACGGGCAATTAAAATAATACTCAGAACAGAACATGATCTAATTAGATAGGCAGGAGTGCGTTAATATGTGGATTACAATATTTTCTTATTATACTAAGGCAGCCACTAAAGTATTCCACCCACAGAGCATGCTACATAGGTACTATAGGAAATAAAATGTTAATCGAAATTAGAATCAGTGTTGTAGTGGTGGTGCCGTGGTGGTTAAGTGGTAGAAACATGAATTTATCACCAATTGTACAAACCTGAAGGAATTTAGGCATTTTTACTTTTCTTCCCTCAGCAAGGTTCAACAAGACAAACACGCCAGCATTTGCAAGATCCTGTTGTCACAATCATGCAAGGAAATCCACAACAGTGATTAAAGATTGAAATTACACAATCAATGATTAAACAGATATATTTAGATCCTTCATGATCTAACATACTATATGCACACAGACCCAACTAATGGTGTCTCTTTGAAGGCTGGAAGTTCATCAATAATAAATAATGACTTTACACGTTTACAGAAGTTTATCTGTCACCTAGGATGCTATTTATTCCAAATTATTATCAATTGACTATGAAAAGCAGAAACCTTTCCCAGATCATCAAGATGAAACTCTTCTTTTGAGTACAGATATGGTCCCTGTCCTTTTCACAAAGCATTTGTAAAACTTAAAAGACACAATAAAAACGGTAAGTAATATGATCGTACCCAATATTTTATACTAAAATATGGTTCCTAATTTTCATTCTAGATAAAAGATGGAAGTTGGTTCACCTGCTTGTCTTCCAATGACATCATCTTGCCATCCTGCAAGCCATGGAAAAAGGGGGAAAATAAGGAAGCAATCAACAAGAAGTAAAGGAGTTTAAGTAAACAACTCAAGAATTCAAGAGAAGAATGGGGTATTCAATAAATTCAGCTGAGCAACACTATAATTTCTATGCCAATTGCCAAGGCCATCCAAAATAAGCACTATAACATGTTGTCCTAGTCATACTCCTTATAAAAAAATTCATGAGGCCAAATCCATGTCAAGATGAAAAGGTCAATGCTCTCATGTATAAAAGACAGGAAACAGCTTTCCACTAAACATCAGAGCGGGGGTGGTCAAAAGCACCAGCACCAAGTGAAGAAACTATGCTAACATTACTCTTTACATAATAACCAATTGACCTTTTCTACCATGTGTATATG
This sequence comes from Ilex paraguariensis, assembly GCA_963454935.2. Taxonomy (NCBI): domain Eukaryota; kingdom Viridiplantae; phylum Streptophyta; class Magnoliopsida; order Aquifoliales; family Aquifoliaceae; genus Ilex; species Ilex paraguariensis. The sequence goes on from CAUOFW020009891.1 coordinate 246,945, forward strand.
ATAAAAGATCTTACCCAAAAAAGAGTGCACTCCACTGTGAATCCATATAGTTCTAGTCAGTCTAAATTGTTATTTTGTCAAAGTGTAATCTTCTCATGTGTCAAGTTCTGCTGGTTTCTAACCATGATGCTTGTCAACACACTTGGATGAACAGCTTTACATGATTGCAAAGTTTCAAAATTACCATCTAACTCTTACAGTTCAGAACTGCTCCAGAGCAATCATCAAAATAAGACCAAAACAAGGGCAAAATCCGCATACAAAGCATGTAGTTTGATTATCAAGTCCACCAACAGTGATTATAAACCCAATCTACCCTCCAACTCAACCTCCTCAAATTAATTTGTAATGCCAAACTCAATCATCTTGAGCACCGGTTTCAAGGATGTTAGCCTAAAAACTGTAAAGCAATCCAAGAAAGTTAAAACCATAGAAGACTTTGCGCAGTCAAAACTATCTCAGTACACACCTTTTCTGGGATATTTTTTAGAGAGATCTATATATAGACAAACGAAAGTGCTTTTCGAAATTGTTCATTCTTCAAATTAAAGCAGTTAAATGAGGGAGTTCGTNAAAACTATCTCAGTACACACCTTTTCTGGGATATTTTTTAGAGAGATCTATATATAAACAAACGAAAGTGCTTTTCGAAATTGTTCATTCTTCAAATTAAAGCAGTTAAATGAGGGAGTTCATAAAAATTGACAAGTTAGACAAAATAGAACTCACAATAAATCTTACCTTAGAACTAAAGGAGATAATCATCCTGAGCCTCCCGAGCTTGGCTATGCTCAGGCTCGGCTTGGACTCTTCAAAGGATGTTCAAGCTCGGCCCAAGCCGAGCTTGAGCCACTCACAAAAAAATCTAAATTCACAATCTCCAATGCACAATCCAAAATTTTCACGTAAAACGCTCATAAATCCTAACCTTAACACCAAAAACCTCTAAATCACAGCAGAACATGTAAACAGTATATACCATAGCCATGTACATGTATATTCTAGTACCAGTTATTGGGTAAGATGGGATGGTGATTCATTCTAGGGTTTGGATTGGGGCAAGAGATGCTGGTGGGTAAGGAAGGACACATAATAATCGACTCCATGGATGTATAATACTAGGAGTGGGAGAGAGGAGGGACGCCTCCGTAAAAGAGAGAGAGAGAGAGAGGGAACTGAAAAATGAGAATGAAGAAAAGGAAGGCTTTGCNACATAATAATCGACTCCATGGATGTATAATACTAGGAGTGGGAGAGAGGAGGGACGACTCCGTAAAAGAGAGAGAGAGAGAGAGAGGGAACTGAAAAATGAGAATGAAGAAAAGGAAGGCTTTGCTTCTCAATGGAAGGGGATTTAATTAAGTGTGAGAGAGAGAGGCCCACATGGTAGAGAGGAAAAATGAGGGCTGGCACTTGGCAGACAAGCCCATGTGCAAGTGATGATGGTCTGGATTTTGAAATGTATTTTATGTTTGCTATTTTACTAAACTATCCTTGAGATTACTAATAATTTACAAGCATGTTTTGTACAGCAAAAAAAATGAGCCCGCAAATAGCTTAGGCTCGGCTCGGATATAAAACAAGCTTAAAAATTTGTTCTGATTCGGTTTGTTTTACTATATGAGCGAGCCAAACACGAGCCGACCCCTAACTACCCGGTTCGTTTAACAGTCATACTCGGAACAGCTAGTTCTTATAATGTATGACGTGAATTTTGACGACGTTGTAAATAAAACTCACCAAACCAGAAACCATACTCTGTAATGTATCCAGGTCGTAGCCAATTTGAGAAAGATCAGAACGTGCATCATTAACCTGTAACACAAGTTTGAAAATTTTATTCATTTGGGAATGTTCAATCATTATGCTAGTGGTCCTACTCATTAACTATAAAAGATAGCCAGAATTGTAATTTTTTAAACCCACTGGACAGAACGTAATTTCATTTTCAAACCTATTCTTTGTTTGAAGCTAGGTCTGAGCTCAAATTATGTACTCTTAAAGGCAGCACAGAATGAGAATTCTGTTTTGCAAATGTACCTTATTATTAATTGACTTTGATAGCTCCACTTGCTCATCTAGTTTTCCATCCACGTTCTCAATTCGCTGTGTCAAATGCCTCTTTGTTGCCTGTCAAAAGAAGATATTTAACAATGATCAAGAAAACTTTATAATCTTCATCAAATCATCAGAACATCAAGCATTTGTTGGAGCACAGCAGAAATGCAATCATCTCACTTCATTGAAAATATAGCAATATGAAAATCATAAGAAAAAAAATGGTGAACATAACTACTAAATTTATCTTAATCCAATACTAGCTTGTCAAAAAACTTCAACAAAGGACCAACTGTAATATGAAAGCTGTGGCACATGCTGCACATGTCCCATAACTATATGTATATGTAAATAACACATTTTTTTGGGTGAGGTACTTGTTCATAATGCAGGGTATATAACAAATATAATGTGATGTCCATTAACATTGAGCTAAGTTTGCTTTGAAGCCCACCCCCAGAATGAGTAGAAAGTAGAAACCATTGTCGGTCTGTTTTGTATGAATTTAGGAATGTGGAAACTTAAGTAAGATTCTTCAATTTGTAGCAAACTAGTATGATCAGAGCAGTATTAAGATTAGAAATTCCATTTGGCAAAATAGTTATGATTTACTCCTCCATTCGCAACATGAGAAAATGCATATGCCAAAATCATATTCATGTTCCCTCATAAAACGAGAGCATTTCCCTTGAAGAACAAAGATCTAGTCATCTACTGATTAAAATCATTCAAAAGAATACGTTGTGAGAATGAAAGAAATTTTCACCAAAAAACAAGAAAACAGTGAAGGGGGATTCCATTATTTGGAAGGACTTCAATAATTTGGAATGTTTCTCGAAGTAAGTTTTAGGCAGGCATAGAGAAAATAAAGGGAGACTGCCCTCGGACCCTGAGTTCAGCAAGACACAAAATGTATCCTTCATAGGGGATCATGATGCAACGAGAAGTAATAAGGTTGAGATCAGATAGGTACTAGTTATAGATGGTATAAGCCTACTTCAATTGCACATCCACTGTTGAAGAAATATCTCAGTTGACGGTATTGACAAAGAACATGTAATTGGAGAACATAGACTCACAGCAAGCGCCTCGGACACATGCTCCAGATGTTTTGTCATGTTTGAAACAGCATTTGTCATATTACGCTTTGTCACGTACATAAGGTCTGAGAATGAAAGACCCTAAGAATTCAAAAATGAAGGGAAAAAAGAAAACAATAGAGAAAAATTAGTTTTATCAAAGAATACAAATTAGTCTCAGAACTCTAAAAAAGACAGAAATATCAACTACTTTTATTAAATAGAGTTACTTCAAGCATTTGAACATGCGAACCTAGAAAGTAGTGAAATAAAACAAACTAAACTCTTGCAGAAGTAATAAACATGGAAACATAAGGGAACATCTTATCCTACCTTCCACCACATGTATCCATAACCCAAGGCCCCTAAGGCAGCAGCTGGTACAACAAGAGATGTCAAGTTACCTGGCAAGAGAGAGAGTGTGAGAGAGAGGAGGTAAAATCCAACAGCAACAATAGTTTGTTGAAAAAGAATAAAAACCACTGAAGTCTGTAGCATAGGGCAACATTGTGCAATGATATGCTTGTGTGAAAAAAGAAGCAGTAGTAAAGAATATAAAGCAATCAAAACTATTAGGAAATACCAGCAGAATTCCCATTCAGAACAGTTATCTGTCGTGTTGAGGCCAACTGTTTGACCTCCATCGCTAACCGACGAACCTATAAGACAATCAACAAGAAATTAAGGCAATAAAATTTCTGGCTCACTAAAGAATGAAATGCCAAGGGACAAATCACACTGCAACCGATCCAACTCCATTTCTACCACAATCACAAACAGATATTTAATATAAGCAATTAAGCATTATCCGCAGTAGATTAAACAATCTACAACTGTGAATGTTAAGGATGCATATGCTTCATACTATCTGAAACTCACCAGAACAAAATCCTATTTTGGATTATCTTACCACCATGTTTCCCTTTAGCCTAAAAGTCAAACACCCTTGTTTGAAGAACCAGCATATCATTAAATTAAAGGTATTTGAGCAAAACAGTGTCTACACACAATTGAAGTTGTCAAAAATTACATCTCATACATAAGGTTCACAAGCAAAACTAATGCCTCATTCCACTTTCACCAAAGACTTGATTGAGAATTGCAGTGAGTTAATATAAAATCATTTCCATTAGCGAGCCACTTAGGCAGCCACACTAACATCTCACACTTAGGGGCTCCAAGGTAGTTGTGGCAAAGAGGGAGTCGCAGAATAGGGAATATGCCATGTGGGACTCACAACAACATTGTCACAGGACTGCCATAGACTCTCGAGAATGGTGAGTAACATAAAAGTAGAGGAGAGAATGTAAAATAAATTCAGGGACACCTGTTATATCTGTGTAGGACAACACATCGGACACTATCACCATGACATTCGATTCCATTACACGTGCCTAGGAGACGATAGCCTTCTCCTATAAGCTTTCCACTATCCTTACTAGAAGGGGGTCTCTATCTCTCCCTTCACTCCCCCCTCCGTACCCACAAGAATCTATACACATGGTATCACTCAATATCATACCTAACGCTACATAAAAATTCTTCATTTTATGGTGTTTCTGGTTGTTGATGTGCCAAGAATTTGAAATAATTAGGAAAAGAAGCGCTCGCCATTCCCCAAGTACCGGCCATTATTATGAAGAGTCTTCAAAAAAAAAAAGGGCATCAAGCACTGCACCAATTGTTCCTTTCAACCTCACATCCTGTTTTTGAAGGGAAAAAGGGCCTTCACATTACAGAGAGAGGTCAGGTTAGCAGGGTGCTGGGGATTGGTAGGATTGGTAGGGGAAGACCTATTTTTTGTATAATTTGCACAGAGTATCTGTTCCCACATTCAAAAACATGTTCTCATGCTTGACAGCCCAAGATTTGACCAGAAAGGGAAAACATGGAAACCTACTATGCCCTTGTGCCTTCAAATTTCTTCATTGCTTTCACAACGTGAATAGAATAGCATTGCAACTCTCCCAATATTTCAAACAGAACCGAATAACCAATAAAGCACCCGCAATAACCAACCAAAAACAAAAATAAGAAAGGAAAGCTTATAACAAGAAGAAGAAATTTGACCTAGTACAAAATTCAGTATAGCTTCTATTCAAACGTCAGCATTCATACCTGTTGTGCTATGGCATCTGCATAGTCGGAGTCACCATTGGATTCATCTCCTTGTTTTTCATTACCTTTCACCAAATTCTGCCCCGAACATGAAAAATTAACACGTTTAAAATGTAGCAAAGAAGTCGTCTTAGTTTCAATTTAAAAGGCCACAACAAACCCAAAATCAAATCAATAACAGCCTCAAAAAATTCCCCTTAACAACGGCAATTTAACGATTATATAATACACACATAACACAAACAGATACATATGCACCCACATATATGTATAGGATTTCATCCATGGTTTGTGAAATCGAGCTGGAGTGTTGAGTACCTGAAGTTCGCCCAATATATCAGATAATTTACCGTTCTTGAACAGGAACGTACCGGTATACCCTGTAAGAATTCATACGCATATACAATTGTTCTTAACAATCGGATCGAAATTGAAAAGCAAATCAATCAAAAACAAACTGTTAACACATACAGATTTGGAGTATTACCAGCTCCAACTAAGATGAGAATCCTAGAAGCGCCAATTCCAGCTTGCATCGCCATCGCTGGTTGTCAACACTTGGTGTTGTGATCCACAAAAAAACCTAAGCTTCCTCTATCCTCTCCGGTCGCCGAGGGACTCTGACTTGTTCCAAAGTTCAAACAAGTACGAAGTGAGTTTAACCTGCTTCTACGAGATTAAACGGCGTCGTGTTTTAGTGTTATGGGCCTGATGGCTATGGCCCAGCTTATTGGACTGTGTTACTGCGTCTATAGTACCCACTCAAAGGTGGACCTCAGCGGCTGGCTTAATGCTATTGTCTCGTTATTAAGCTTTAATAAGATTACAAGTTCGAATTTCATTGTTTTTCTCTGATGTATAACTCAAAAATAAAAATAATATAAAAAGAATTTATTAATTTATTTAATAAAATAACTAGTATTTTAAATTTTTATTTCTTATATATTTTTCCATTCATTCATGTCATATCATTCCTTTTTATCTCAAGTTAAATAATTTAATTTTTAATTAATTTTCACATTGTTCGTGTATCATAATTTACACATATTGATATTTTTTTAAGGTTATGTATTGTGAAAAAAAAATTANAATAATTTAATTTTTAATTAATTTTCACATTGTTCGTGTATCATAATTTACACATACTGATATTTTTTTAAGGTTATGTATTGTGAAAAAAAATTATTAATTTTTTTTTAAANATTTCTTATATATTTTTCCATTCATTCATGTCATATCATTCCTTTTTATCTCAAGTTAAATAATTTAATTTTTAATTAATTTTCACATTGTTCGTGTATCATAATTTACACATATTGATATTTTTTTAAGGTTATGTATTGTGAAAAAAAAATTATAATGTGTAAAAATTAATTTTAAATCATGTAATTAAACAAGATGAAGAAAAAAATTACTATTTAATATACTGGTGTTGATTTTTTGGATAATAGGATTTTATGATACATTATACCTTCAAATATAGGTTATGAATAATACAAATATAAAATAAATTGAACTAGTATTAAATATGAATAATTTAATTTTAATGACATACACTCGTTTGGCTAGTAAATTCATTTCTTGTACAAATCGTCGTGGTATTAACTTTTTTTTTACTTGATTTTTGCTAGAATGTTGATCAAACAGCNATTTAATTTTAATGACATACACTCGTTTGGCTAGTAAATTCATTTCTTGTACAAATTGTCGTGGTATTAACATTTTGTTTACTTGATTTTTGCTAGAATGTTGATCAAACAGCTTTTTAATTCAGGACAACCTGACGACAATGCACCATCTATAATACTACCATTTAAATATGATGAATCTAAAACAATTATAACATTATTTACATTGTCCCCTCGTACAGAATAGGGTGGTCTAATGGGATATTGGTCAAACTTCTTACCATGAGAATAGAGATTTGAATCTTAAATTCCACATTAAGGCTCAGTAGTTGATCGTTATACTAGTAGTTAAGTTTATTTTTTGGATGAGTAACGGACGTGGTCAAAGACCTTATAATCCCACCAATAAGAGTTTATCAAATGTGGTCTCTGAACGCTCTTCTTTGTCCCCATCCTTTTTTTCCAGTAGCTAAACANTACATTGTCCCCTCGTACAGAATAGGGTGGTCTAATGGGATATTGGTCAAACTTCTCACCATGAGAATAGAGATTTGAATCTTAAATTCCACATTAGGGCTCAGTAGTTGATCGTTATACTAGTAGTTAAGTTTATTTTTTGGATGAGTAACGGACGTGGTCAAAGGCCTTATAATCCCACCAATAAGAGTTTATCAAATGTGGTCTTTGAACGCTCTTCTTTGTCCCCATCCTTTTTTTCCAGTAGCTAAACAAAAAAAAATTGTCACCTCATAATACAAGTGGTAGTTGAGTTATGAAAAATTTTGTTACAATTGCAAATGTGATATGAAAATTAATACGATTTAGTATTAAGTCATGGTTATGCAAATTATATACATCAAATTGTGTTTTTTAATACACAAAATACTTTATCATTATACTAAATTTGGTATATATAATTGGTGTAACGATGTCGAGATACTAAATAATGCAACTATTTAGTTTTATGTAAACAATTAAATGACAAATTAAGTTGGTGTTATAAATTTGTATAATTGTTTAGTGTAACTGTTTGGTTTTATTAGAACGCGTGAGTAACTGTTTGGTGTATTATAAAACAATTGTAACTAATTAGTGTAATTGTATTATTGTAATGTAGATATAAATAGAAAGAGAAACACTTAGAGAAAATAGGGAGAGAGAGAGAGAGAGAGAATAGGGTAGAGATATGAAAAAATAAATTAAATCTTTATATGTTTAGAAAGAAAATAAATTATCTATTATAGATAAAGAGAGAAAATATAGGAGAGATAGAGAAAGTAATGGGGAGAGAGAGAAATATGGAAAGAAAATAGGGGAGAGATAGTGAGAGAGTCTAATAAAATATTTACATATATGATTAGACTAGCAATGCACACGTGCGTTACACGTGAAAAAAATTTAATTCATTAATTTGCTATTAAAATTATTTGAAACAGTACAAAATTGATGAGTAATAAAATTGAATTAATTGTTGTAAAAGTAAGTGAATAATTAAAATACCAAGAAAAAAATATTTAATTTTGTACTCTCAAAATTTGATAAATTTCAACCAATAAATGATAAAAATACTCAAAAACATGGTACATATAAAAATACCCAATAAATGTTAGATTTAATTTATTTATTATTGGATTGACTGTTGGTCTCAATAAATGTTATAATTTACTATCAATTCAAAAATTAAGAATAATTAGGTCAATATTATAAGAGATTTGAACAAACTTTCAAAATATTAGTTATATGAGTAATGAAAATTTGGATTCACGAGAAGTTGTAATAAAATAAAAAAAACACTAGCATAGAAAATTTTAATGTAAACATAGAAATTAATAAACTAACCTCAATTATGCCGAATACTCAACTTGTCACATCAATTTAATAAACTAAAGCATACAAATTAATAAACTAACCTCAATTATTATACCAAATTCTTGACTCGCCACACCAGTCTCTTATAATGCTGTTTGACATTAAATTAAAAAAAAATTAAGTGTCACAGAACATAGGAATTAATAAACTAACCTCAATTATGCCGAAAACTCCAACTTCGACTTCATTGAGTTTGTCTCAAAAGAGCACGAGACCATAGAATTTCAAATAAATGACTATGACAGACCAACTTCTAACTCTAATGTGAATGGAATAAAAAACTTATTCGATAACTTTGCTGGAAAGTTTGATATATATATATATATATATATATATATATGAAGGAATTCAAAATATTTTAGAAGTCTAATAAGTAGAAAAAATAAAAAAAATATGAGTAATGCTACATAGATTTAAAAAGTAGACTTAAAAACTAAAGTTGATAATCTCAACCATTAATTTCACTATGGGTCTCAGCATTTATTGGGATTCACTACCTATTCAATAGTTGAGATTATCAAGTCTAATTTTTAAATCTATATAGCATTACTCAAAAAATATATGCATATGTATCACCTAAAAATTACAAATACATNTCAACCATTAATTTCACTATGGGTCTCAGCATTTATTGGGACTCACTACCTATTCAATAGTTGAGATTATCAAGTCTAATTTTTAAATCTATATAGCATTACTCAACAAATATATGCATATGTATCACATAAAAATTACAAATACGTGGTATTAGAATTCTAGTAGAGTTTGTACAATTGAATGAAAAATAAAGAATATATTATCATAGAGATAAAATTTATTTATCAAGTTATAGAAAAAGTTTATATAGCTAATATTTTGATAAAGTTTATCTAGGTAATATTTTGATAAAGTTTATCTACCAGGTCATAGAGATAAAATTTATCTAGCTAATATTTTGGAAGTCAAGTAGGTATGAAAGACAAGAAAATATGTGGGTATAATTGGTTTTATGGTAATAATTAAGAGTGAAATAATAAATCAAAAAATTTTCACACATGTTGATATTTATAAGTAGTATAGATATAGATATAAATATAGATATATAACTGTCAATCAAGAATACATAATTTAAGGAAGGGTATTTAAGTAAAACANTAGGTAATATTTTGATAAAGTTTATCTACCAGGTCATAGAGATAAAATTTATCTAGTTAATATTTTGGAAGTTAAGTAGGTATGAAAGACAAGAAAATATGTGGATATAATTGGTTTTATGGTAATAATTAAGAGTGAAATAATAAATCAAAAAATTTTCACACATGCTAATATTTATAAGTAGTATAGATATAGATATAAATATAGATAGATAACTGTCAATCAAGAATACATAATTTAAGGAAGGGTATTTAAGTAAAACAGTTTTGATTTCATTTGAATTTTGTACATAAACACAATATGTTTTATTAAAATTGAACTTAATAGAATAAACAACTTATCCATACATTTTTTCTCAAATAAGTTTAAAAAATTATACCCACAGTCAAAAAACCTATTTTTTTTTGAGTAAATTTTTTTTTTATTTTTTNACACAATATGTTTTATTAAAATTGAACTTAATAGAATAAACAACTTATCCATACATTTTTTTTCAAATAAGTTTAAAAAATTATACCCACAGTCAAAAAACCTATTTTTTTTTGAGTAATTTTTTTTTTTTATTTTGTTTTTCAAATTGGACGGGCTACAGAAAAGCCCGCATGAAAAAAGTTCTTGGGCTTTTGAGCTGAAACTGTCTGGGCTGAACTATAGGCTCTACGGACTCATTAGAGCTTATTTAGAAAGCCCATTTTTATCTATCAACACTTTGGAAAGCCCAACTAATATCACAGTACATATCCACGACACACACAAACAGTCCATACAAAACCTCCACCACCACAGCAATGTCTCTCCTCCTCGCCTCTCACTCTTCCTTCCTCTTCAAGAACCCCAACACCACAAAACTCCATTTCTCCACCCTTCACCCTCTCAAACCCCCTGCTCTCTCTTTCTCTCTCCTCCCCTCACCACCCTCAAACCCTAGAAGAATCCGCCTCTCCTCCATCTGCTTCTCCTCGTCCAATTTCTCCGGCGACCTTCCGGACCCACCCTCCTTCAAACCTCCGTCAGAGGAGCCCGAAAACGACGAGGTATCAGACAATGCATCACCCTCCACTTTTGTCGACGAGTGGGGCGAGAAGGCGGAGCCAGAGGCCAAGCCTTCGACCAAATTATCGGATTCTGATCCTCCAAAGGATGAGGACGAATGGGGTGGAGTTGGAGTGGAATCGGGTAATGGTAGTGCTGGTGTTGAAGTGAGTGGTGCTGATGATAAGCTTTGGGAGCTGAAGAAGGCTCTGGTGGACACTGTTTATGACAATGATTTTGGGTTTCGGGCGTCCTTGGAGGTCCGGGCCGAGGCTCTGGAGTTGGTTACTCAGTTGGAGGCAGCCAATCCGACTCCGGCGCCAACCGAGGCTGTAGAGGTGCTTGATGGGAATTGGGTTTTGTTGTAAGCTCATTACTCTGTTCTTTTGAATTCATGCGTTAATTGTATCTGTCTATTTGTGTTATAAGTGTTGGTTTAATTGATATGTTGATGGGTATCAGTGTGGTGGAAAAATAGGAGGTGGGAAAATTAAAGTGCTGTTGGTTGGTTTGAATGTCAGAAATTGTTTTTCGGTTTTTAGAAACAAGTTTTTGGAAGAAAAATTGATTGACCAGCTTTTTTGTTTTTGTTTTTAAAAAACTGAGAATAAAAAGTGGGTAGATTTATGAAGTAAGTTGGGGTTGCTTTGTGTGTGTTTGGAAATAATCTTTTCAGAATTTAAAAACCACCCCCACAACCACCACCACATTTCCAGCACCACATCTCCACCTCCACCACCACCACACTTCGGCCACCACCGCCATCACCACCACACTTCCACTACTACCACATTTTTTTTTTTCATTATTTTTTGGGTTTCTGTATAAACAAGTTTTATTATTTATATTCCGTAGAACTGTTTTTGGAATCATATAACCAAACAAGTTTTTTGTCACAAAAAACACCAAAACAGTTTTCTAAAACACTTTCCAAAAACATTTTTAATATACTTTTTTTGAAGTGCAAACCAGACACAGTCTTATTGTTTCAGTTTCCATATTATATAATGGGAAAGATGAATTAGACTAAGTTGCCTAATTGGCTATGCCAAGACATTACCAAATTTCAAGTCTGGTAGGTTTGTAGGAAGTTCTTTGAGAACCATGGATTTCAATGCTGGTGAGTTCACAGATTGCAGTAACATTCCTGAGGGGAATTAATTGATGGTAGTTATAGATTAATGTGCAAACAAAGGACTAAAGGTGGACAAGGAAGGATGTCACAAATGAGGGAGACAGATGCTACACGATCCATGTGGAAATTGGAAGAACATAGACCAGATTTAACCACCAAGACTAATACATGTGCTTGATTAACAATTAATTTTTAGGACTTCATTAAATATTGTGCATTTCTTACTTTATGTGGGACTGCAAACGAATAAGGAGAGTCAAATAGTAGCATGCTCGAGCTTGGATTGGCAGAATTTGGGGGTGCTTGAGTTTGAATTGATCCACAAAACCTCTGTTAAGTTTGTTTTGGCATTTACTTGTTAGGCTCGCTAGCCTAGCGGCTTAGATTTGAGTGAGTGCGTCTTAGATATCCTGTACTTTTATGCGGCAGCCCTGTTTATCTTGTTTGTGATTGTTCCAACTTCAAATGTAAATTCAAACACATAATGTCATGACTGAGGATATGACATGGACGACATCAGCATGGAATCTATGCAAACTATTACTTGGATTCACGCAAATGATTATGTATGTGCACACCTCTTCCTGGCACATGTAGGGAATAATTACACAAACAATAAAGTTGCCCGTTCCACTATGTTTGCATGTTGGAGCAAGCCATGTTCATTAATTAAACATGTCTAAATTAACAGTTGAGCTCGACTCACTTGTTTTATGCATGAGCTTGAGCAAGCCTTTTGCTTGACTGAGCCCACTTGTTCATGAATAGTTCAATCATCTACATCCCTACTAACTTTTCTTACTATCTTGTCCTCTCATGCAATGTGCATAATATATTCTTGTGAAAAATTCAAAAAGGTGGTGGACAGTTGAGTAATTGCTGTGAAGTAAAAACGTATGATTGGACAAGGCAACACATGCTGGTGTGAAGATAATATTTTAACGTGCATGCATTACTCTTCTTTCATAAAAGAACCCCAAAAAAGAGGCTAAAAAATGAACTGCCAGAGGAGGAAACTCTGCTGGGCTGGTAGTATGATGTGAATATTGTGGTAAGCATCATGATCTGGTTTTTCATCTATTAAAGAAAAGTATTGGAATCTAGTTTTTCTTTCCTCCAAGTCATATTTCCAGTCATTTTTGAATTCATACCTTCAGTACTAAGTATATCTAGGTGAACTTTTTGTACATTCTCATATTTGTGCTTAGTCCTGCATGATTATGCCCATCAGTCTATCTATATTAACTACAATTTAGTAAGGATGAGGAAACAAAAATAGGCTGGGGATCCTTTTGAGGTGTGGAGCTGCAAAGCCAATGGGCATCATCAAAGTGGAAAAAGCAAGAATTTTGTTCCAGATATATTTACTGCTTTTGTATGCCTCCCTACCACTTGCATGGGCCACAGGGCATATGTGCTAATGCATGGGGAAACTGTGCTTCAGTAAAATCATGCAGATTTTTGTATTTCAATGTGATATGAATGTCCGGTGTTCCTGGTTAGTTTATTTGCATTCATTTGAATAAACGAGAACAAATGGCAAACCTCAGACAGGAACTCCTTGGAAGTGAATTGACGTGGTATGCTATTTGTTATTCAATCTATCCTTATTTTCATATAATTGATCAGGTACACGACATTTTTTCAGCTGTTACTTCTTCTGGCCGTGGACACAATCTCTTTGAATTCAAACCTTCAGTTCTCTATCTGGATTTTTAGTACATTTCCAACTTTGTGCTCAATCCTGCATCATTATGTCCAATCATGAAAATGGAAAAAGCAAGCATTTTGTTCAAAATATATGAATGGCAGACTGCTTTTGTATGCCTCCCTACCATTGCATGGGCCACGGGCCGTATCTATGCCAATGCATGAATTAATTGTGCTTCAGACCATGCAGATATTTGTGTTTCAACATGGTATTATTGTCCAGTGGAATGCTAATTTTTTCAAATCTCTGCTCATTTTATTTCTAATTGATCAGGTATACGGCATTTTCTGAGCTGTTGCCTCTGCTGGCAGTGGGCACAATCCCTTTGTTGAAGGTTGAGAGGATTTGCCAAGAAATTAACACCGGCAGCCTTACAATAGAGAACTCCATCACATTGTCCAGTCCGGTTGCTAGCTTCTCCTTTAGTGCTTCTGCTTCTTTTGAAGTTCGAAGTCCCTCAAGAATACAGGTATGCCTGGGTGTTTTAACCTAATTATGTCAAAGAGGCAGCTCCCATGAAAAAGTTCAGGAAAAATTAAAACAAATAGGTGACTTTAATTTGACATCAAAATTGTATTCTGCCAATATGATTAGAACAGCTTAACTATATGTTTTGAACATATGCAATTGACATATGTCGAGTTGTTGACAGGTTGCGATTCAAAAACTTGTTAACTTGACTAAAATTATTTTGATTTTGCATACATATAACTTAGAAAAGTTCGTGAATAATATACCTGGGAATGCATACTAGAATAATCATATTTCATTATTTTCGCATTATTTTGGAAGTTCATGATATATGTAATGGCTCCACTCTGGAATGCCCTTTATCTAGGAGTTGAGAATGATTCTCCAATGTTTACAATTCTGGCTGGAAAATCAGTTTTTGCATGATCCTTGATTTCTCAACAGATTGGAGTTTTCCATCACCGTGTATCACTTGATTTATTGGGGCTAAAATCTGCAGGTTCAATTTAAGGAAGGGACCCTGAAGCCTCCAGAGATCAAGTCAAGTGTTGATCTTCCAGAGAGCATTGATCTTTTTGGGCAGAAGATCAATTTGTCACCCGCACGGCAGGTAGTCAATCCTCTGCAAGATGCTGTGGCAGGTATAGCAAGATCTATTTCTGGCCAATCTCCTCTTAAGATTCCTATTCCAGGCGAGCGGGCAGCATCTTGGCTTCTTGTCACGTATCTTGACAAGGATCTTCGTATTTCGAGAGGGGATGGTGGCCTTTTTGTGCTTGCTAAAGAAGGAAGTCCTCTTCTAGATCAGTAGCCAGGTATCTCATTTTCATGTGGATTTTATAGATCTTGGGTTCACTTGTACTATATTTACTTGTATCTCCGTAATTATATACGAGGTGAATTGTTTTTTAACTGGTTACCTCATTTGATTTGTTCAAGGTATACATAGGGATGGTTTCTGGAATTAGGCCAAGGGGATACAACTCTGTGGGAAATTTTTTTTTGGGCTTTTTCGTATTGCACACTAAAAGATTTCAAGTTTTTTCCTTTGTACTCTTAAAAATTAAGGGCGTGTTTGGTTAGCGTCTGCAAAACAGTTTTTTGTTCTCAAAATTTTAAAAACACTAAAAATCTATTTGTTTAGCATTTTTGTTCTTTAAAATTTGGGAAAAAAAATGAGATTTGAATCAAAGAAACAGAAAATAAGTGTAGTTTGTTTTCAGAGTTATCTTTGAAAATTTTGGAATATATATACATATTTCTATACACACACACACACACATATATATATGTTATGAAATTGTCAATATAAAAATAATTTTTTTATATTTTTTTTATTAATGCTTGAATTACTGCTCAAATATATATATAGACTGTCCAAACAAGTTTTACTATTTTCTATATTGTAAAATTGTTTTTGAAATCATCTAACCAAACAAGTTTAAAATTTTTCACATTGCATCTTGAATGTATCAAAAGTATTATAATGTTGTGTGTGGTCAGCTTTCGTGTATTGTCTGTCAATTGCTACAGACAAAAAAACTAACAAAAGAGTTATATTATAATACTTTAATATATGTAGGATGTGATGTAAAAATTTTAATTTCTGAGGGTAAAAAGTGAAAAAGTTAAAATCTTTTAGGATCACCGCTTAGAAACAAATCAGAAACTTCAAACGCCAAAATGACAAGGTCATACTTGNTCTTTTGAAGTTCGAAGTCCCTCAAGAATACAGGTATGCCTGGGTGTTTTAACCTAATTATGTCAAAGAGGCAGCTCCCATGAAAAAGTTCAGGAAAAATTAAAACAAATAGGTGACTTTAATTTGACATCAAAATTGTATTCTGCCAATATGATNTCTTTTGAAGTTCGAAGTCCCTCAAGAATACAGGTATGCCTGGGTGTTTTAACCTAGTTATGTCAAAGAGGCAGCTCCCATGAAAAAGTTCAGGAAAAATTAAAACAAATAGGTGACTTTAACTTGACATCAAAATTGTATTCTGCCAATATGGTTAGAACAGCTTAACTATATGTTTTGAACATATGCNGAGGGACCACAAATATTAATCTCTACACAAGTGTAAGTTTCACTGTTTACACTTGAACTCTCATAATTATGAGGGTAAATGGTTGTTTGCACCTTGAAAGATTATAAAATTATCAATTTATATCTTCAAAAATTAGTTGTTTTAAATTGCACTCTCAAAAAAAATTAATCGATAGCAATGTGATCCCGACTATAACGTGAATTGCGNATTAGAACAGCTTAACTATATGTTTTGAACATATGCAATTGACATATGTCGAGTTGTTGACAGGTTGCGATTCAAAAACTTGTTAACTTGACTAAAATTATTTTGATTTTGCATACATATAACTTAGAAAAGTTCGTGAATAATATACCTGGGAATGCATACTAGAATAATCATATTTCATTATTTTCGCATTATTTTGGAAGTTCATGATATATGTAATGGCTCCACTCTGGAATGCCCTTTATCTAGGAGTTGAGAATGATTCTCCAATGTTTACAATTCTGGCTGGAAAATCAGTTTTTGCATGATCCTTGATTTCTCAACAGATTGGAGTTTTCCATCACCGTGTATCACTTGATTTATTGGGGCTAAAATCTGCAGGTTCAATTTAAGGAAGGGACCCTGAAGCCTCCAGAGATCAAGTCAAGTGTTGATCTTCCAGAGAGCATTGATCTTTTTGGGCAGAAGATCAATTTGTCACCCGCACGGCAGGTAGTCAATCCTCTGCAAGATGCTGTGGCAGGTATAGCAAGATCTATTTCTGGCCAATCTCCTCTTAAGATTCCTATTCCAGGCGAGCGGGCAGCATCTTGGCTTCTTGTCACGTATCTTGACAAGGATCTTCGTATTTCGAGAGGGGATGGTGGCCTTTTTGTGCTTGCTAAAGAAGGAAGTCCTCTTCTAGATCAGTAGCCAGGTATCTCATTTTCATGTGGATTTTATAGATCTTGGGTTCACTTGTACTATATTTACTTGTATCTCCGTAATTATATACGAGGTGAATTGTTTTTTAACTGGTTACCTCATTTGATTTGTTCAAGGTATACATAGGGATGGTTTCTGGAATTAGGCCAAGGGGATACAACTCTGTGGGAAAATTTTTTTTGGGCTTTTTCGTATTGCACACTAAAAGATTTCAAGTTTTTTCCTTTGTACTCTTAAAAATTAAGGGCGTGTTTGGTTAGCGTCTGCAAAACAGTTTTTTGTTCTCAAAATTTTAAAAACACTAAAAATCTATTTGTTTAGCATTTTTGTTCTTTAAAATTTGGGAAAAAAAATGAGATTTGAATCAAAGAAACAGAAAATAAGTGTAGTTTGTTTTCAGAGTTATCTTTGAAAATTTTGGAATATATATACATATTTCTATACACACACACACACACANGACATCAAAATTGTATTCTGCCAATATGATTAGAACAGCTTAACTATATGTTTTGAACATATGCAATTGACATATGTCGAGTTGTTGACAGGTTGCGATTCAAAAACTTGTTAACTTGACTAAAATTATTTTGATTTTGCATACATATAACTTAGAAAAGTTCGTGAATAATATACCTGGGAATGCATACTAGAATAATCATATTTCATTATTTTCGCATTATTTTGGAAGTTCATGATATATGTAATGGCTCCACTCTGGAATGCCCTTTATCTAGGAGTTGAGAATGATTCTCCAATGTTTACAATTCTGGCTGGAAAATCAGTTTTTGCATGATCCTTGATTTCTCAACAGATTGGAGTTTTCCATCACCGTGTATCACTTGATTTATTGGGGCTAAAATCTGCAGGTTCAATTTAAGGAAGGGACCCTGAAGCCTCCAGAGATCAAGTCAAGTGTTGATCTTCCAGAGAGCATTGATCTTTTTGGGCAGAAGATCAATTTGTCACCCGCACGGCAGGTAGTCAATCCTCTGCAAGATGCTGTGGCAGGTATAGCAAGATCTATTTCTGGCCAATCTCCTCTTAAGATTCCTATTCCAGGCGAGCGGGCAGCATCTTGGCTTCTTGTCACGTATCTTGACAAGGATCTTCGTATTTCGAGAGGGGATGGTGGCCTTTTTGTGCTTGCTAAAGAAGGAAGTCCTCTTCTAGATCAGTAGCCAGGTATCTCATTTTCATGTGGATTTTATAGATCTTGGGTTCACTTGTACTATATTTACTTGTATCTCCGTAATTATATACGAGGTGAATTGTTTTTTAACTGGTTACCTCATTTGATTTGTTCAAGGTATACATAGGGATGGTTTCTGGAATTAGGCCAAGGGGATACAACTCTGTGGGAAATTTTTTTTTGGGCTTTTTCGTATTGCACACTAAAAGATTTCAAGTTTTTTCCTTTGTACTCTTAAAAATTAAGGGCGTGTTTGGTTAGCGTCTGCAAAACAGTTTTTTGTTCTCAAAATTTTAAAAACACTAAAAATCTATTTGTTTAGCATTTTTGTTCTTTAAAATTTGGGAAAAAAAATGAGATTTGAATCAAAGAAACAGAAAATAAGTGTAGTTTGTTTTCAGAGTTATCTTTGAAAATTTTGGAATATATATACATATTTCTATACACACACACACACACATATATATATGTTATGAAATTGTCAATATAAAAATAATTTTTTTATATTTTTTTTATTAATGCTTGAATTACTGCTCAAATATATATATAGACTGTCCAAACAAGTTTTACTATTTTCTATATTGTAAAATTGTTTTTGAAATCATCTAACCAAACAAGTTTAAAATTTTTCACATTGCATCTTGAATGTATCAAAAGTATTATAATGTTGTGTGTGGTCAGCTTTCGTGTATTGTCTGTCAATTGCTACAGACAAAAAAACTAACAAAAGAGTTATATTATAATACTTTAATATATGTAGGATGTGATGTATAAATTTTAATTTCTGAGGGTAAAAAGTGAAAAAGTTAAAATCTTTTAGGATCACCACTTAGAAACAAATCAGAAACTTCAAACGCCAAAATGACAAGGTCATACTCGAGGGACCACAAATATTAATCTCTACACAAGTGTAAGTTTCACTGTTTACACTTGAACTCTCATAATTATGAGGGTAAATGGTTGTTTGCACCTTGAAAGATTATAAAATTATCAATTTATATCTTCAAAAATTAGTTGTTTTAAATTGCACTCTCAAAAAAAATTAATCGATAGCAATGTGATCCCGACTATAACGTGAATTGCGACTTTCGTCAAATTGACAGGCACGTAAGACGGACGTGAAAACGAAAAATTTGTCATAATTCAACAAAAGTAATCACTTAGATTAGTTTTCATGTAGCTGTTAATTTGATGAAAATCACATTGACGTTATGGTGGGATTATATTGTTATCAATTAATTTCATTGAGGGTGTAATTTAAAATAATTAATTTTTAAGGATATAAATTGAAATATTTATAATCTCTTGGAATGCAAACTACTATTTTCCCTAATAATAACAATAAGAGTCATTTGTATATCTCCTTCTATTATTCTTTTTGAGCAATTCTACGGAGACGTAATTTGAGGATTTATTTATATTGTAATCATTAGATGTAGGTGGAGCCCATTTTTAGGCCAACTAATCATCCAACCACGTCAGCCTTCCAATAATTCAATCTTTTTGTCAACAAGATTTATCAAATTTTGGGATCAAATTTTGAGTCTAAATGACATGACAGTTGACTTAGACTTCTTTGATTAGTGTCATGTTATTTGGGCCCTAATAAAAATAGAAAAATTTGGAGGTCGGTCCTTCTATATGGACTTGTTTGGATTTAAGTCTGTCAAGGAAATTTATTTGTTATGAAATCCGTTTTTTGTCAATTTTACTATACTATCTCTTCCCTTTATAAGTAAAATAAAATTAAAAATTAAAAACTCTTAAATCTTAGGAGTTTGATTAACATTAAAATCTTGTATCTCATTAACATTAAATTTTTTTTTCTCTTTTATCTATATATATATATCTATATAATAAGATAGGTAGGTGTTTGAATTTTATCTCAGTCATATTTTTTCCTTCAAAACCATCACCAATCACTTATCTTACCTATCATTCATTTGTCAGACTCAAACATCAAATCACATCACTCATTTCTATCACATATTTATCATTTATATATTTCCTCCCTAAAAATATCACACCACTCATTTTTATCATATATTCATTCATTTAATATTTAATTAATTTATAGTTAATATATTTTGAAAAAATTTAATATAGTGGGATCGATTTNCTCATTTATATCATATATTTAATCATTTAATATTTAATTAATTTATAGTTAATATATTTTGAAAAAATTTAATATAGTGGGATCGATTTTTTGGACGTTCGAATTTTATATTTTATCGTGCCTTCAGGCACGGGTTATGACTAGTATATATATATAGTAATATTAAAAATAAAAAATAGTAACATTCAAATACAAAAAAAAATTATCATTTGGATACAAAAAATAATACATTTAAACACAAAAAAATTGTAACATTTAAACATAAAAAAAAATTGAACCATTCAATATTAATATTTTTAAAAAATAACAACAATAACATGTTCAACAAAAATATTAACATGTTAAACAAAAAAAAGTAACATGTTTAACAAAAATTGTAGCAAACTTAACAATAATTATTTCTCTCAAATTCAAACTCAATAAATAGTACCATTCAAATACAAAAAATAGTAATATTCAAAAAAAAAAAATAGTAACATTGAATATTAATATTTAAAAAAATAATAGTAATAACATGGTCAACAAAAATAGTAATATATTCAAAAATAATAGTACATGAACAGTAACATACTCAACAAAAACAGTAATATAAACAATAACATAATAAAAAAATAAGAACATGAATTTGAATTTTACTATTCAAAATCATAGTAATTTTTTTTTTTGTATTTGAATGTTACTATTTTTTTTAATGTTACTGTATATATACCTAACCTATATATGAATATAGATAGATAATAGAAAGGAAAAATTTTAATGTTAGTCAAATTTTTAACCTATATATGGATATAGATAAATATGAGAGATAAAAGATTAATTTCCTTTCAAGGAAGGGTATTTTTGAGATAAAATAAATAGACTTAAGTCATTACATATAATTTTAAATATGGACTTAGTCCCTTATAAATTTTTTTGTAGGATTTATTTCCAAACAAGTACATCTAGAGGCCTCATTTCCAATTTTTACATAAAAATATCAACTAATTAATTACTATATCATTTAAGCTCTAAATTTAATTCCAAAGTTTGATGACGTGGTTAAAGTCTGTTTGCTAGCACATGCCAGTTGTAACGTTTACTACTAAGAGCCAAAAGTAGAGAACAATTTTTCTTAACCGGCTAGGGGAAATTTAAAAAACGGTTGACAAAGTCTCAACGGTGGACGACTAAAAGAGCAAGGCAGACGTCCTCGTTTCGCGAAACTCGCGCCTCTTTTGCCGTACCTTTTGGACTTGGTATTAAATTTTCTTCGGGAAAAAGAAAAGAAAAAGAAATAAAATTATTAGATTTCGAATTTTTTTGGGGGGACAAATAGCAGTTTGCATTGTGAAAGATTATAAAATTCTCAATTTATACCTTTAAAAAATAATTATTGTAAATTACACCTGTAATAAAATTAATTAATAGCAATGTGACCCTAACTATAATGTTTGTTGAAAATTTCTATTAAACTAATAGCCATATGATATGCACGTGATGATTTTTGTTAGATTATGACTCTTTCTCTTTCCACGTGCAGTTTACGTACTTGTTAATTTAATAGAAATCGCAACAATGTTATTGCTAGGGTCACATTGCTATCAATTAATTTAGAAAATTTGGAGGTCGGTCTCTTTTTATAAATTTATTTGGTAATAAGTCCAACAAAAAAACTTGTTTAATATTAAGTTCATTTTGATATTCATTATCCAAAATATTCTTAGGGATTTGTTTGTTTAGCAGGAGAATAATAGAAAATGCAAAAAAAAGATTTTTTTTTTAAATTTTCATGTGTTTGGTTAACATGAAAAGAAAAATGATGGAAAAGATAATTTTCCTTCATACTTGAATTTTCTAAAAGAAAATCAACTTTTTTTTCTTGTAAAAAACAAGAAAATGCAAGGAAATTGTGATGTATAACTAACTTTCTATTTTATCTTTTATTTTTATTAACATATTTTATTGGTTATTAATTTTAAAAAATTTTGGTATGAATTTGATTAATCATATAATTTGGTCTAAAAAACTTTGTATTGGTGATTATTTTAAAATTAAGTTTCGAGCTATTTTTTTAAAAAAATTTAACTTTCAATTATAATTTCATATTTTTTTTCTTTTTTAGACCGATTTAATATAATTAAGGGTAATTTAGACAATTAAAAAAATTTATTATAACTTTTCTTTCTTTCAAACAATAGAATGAAAATTTTTAAAATTTTTCAATAAATTTTTCATTTTAACCAATTACATTTATAAAAATATATTTCTATCATTTTTTTTTCTTTCACTTTACTTTCTATCATTTTCATTTTTCATCATTTTTTCCTCCTAACCAAATGAACCCGAGTAGTTATGTTTAATTAAAATAAATTTGAAAACTAACAACTCTTAAATTTTTTGAGTTTGACTAATACTAAAATTATCTCTCTCTCATATCTATCTATTTATAAAATATGACTATTTATTTCTCTATTCATATATATACTTAAACAACAAAAATAATAATATTTAAAAATAAAAAAATAATAACACTGAATATTAATATTTGAGAACATGAACAATAATATGGTAAAAAAATTTATATATATAATATAAAAGAGAGAGAATATCAATTGTTCTTTAAATTTGAATTTCAAATTTATTTAAAAAATTTATTGGCATATCTTCACTGATAATAAATTAAGAAATAATAATTCTAAAGTTAAGAAACTAATTTAAAGTTGCTTTCAAGTAAGGGTATTTTAGAGTTTTAGTGAATTTAAATACTTATTAGTAAAATTAAAAATGAACGTATTTCTAAATAAATTTCTTTGACGGACTAAACTCATTATAAGTCCCTTAAGAAAGATTCAGCCTCAATTTTCACATTAATTTAATTGAGGGGTGTAATTTGAAATAATTGTTCTTTGAAGGTGCAAATTGAAAATTTTGTAATCTTTCGGTGTGCATACTCCCATTCACTTTCTTTTCTTTTTTTCTGTCATTATCATGTCACTGTTGTTTGCAAAGCTCTTAAATAAATGCTGAATGGGTCACTGTTGAATTGAATATTCAAAATTCAAAACACTAACAAAAGTCTCCCCCAACTACGCGGCAATCATTTACAGACAAAAGAGGCACCAATTTCGATTGATTTGTGGGCTTGTAGGTAGTGTGTTCAATCTGGATCCGAATAGTACGTGAATGTTTTGCTCGTGATTCGGACGATCCATCGAAATTGGTGGGTCAATGACGAAGTCCAAGAAAAACTAGAGAGATTGAAGAGTAATCTCTGTGAGAGAGAGAGGGAGAGGTGGACACGATCTGGAATGTTTGTTGGCTGAATTCAAGGAGTGTTTGGCAGAAAAGAAAAAAAAAAGGGAAAATTACCCATGTTCTTGGATCGGCCGTAGAAGAAACTTTCGGGAATTGAGTTTGAGAGAGAGAGAGAGAGTATTGGATCAGCTGCAGGAACCTTCTGAGCACAGAGAGAGAGATAGAGATGAACTTTACAAATTGATTTGATAGACTGATCTGAGAAAATCAATTGTATAGGACACAGTTGAACATAGATTCAGATACCCACACAGAGAACTGTGTCTGTGAGAGACCCAATTTGCATATTTGTTATTGGATTGATCTGAAAGAAGAGCAATGGTTCCTGAACATAATTCACCATAGATTCACTCTCTCACACTCATACGCACAACGAGAGAGAGGGAGAAGCAGAGTGTATTGTTCAGGTACTATTCTATTGCTAACATGAGCAGCAAAGAACCAGCGAAGCTCGACGATGAGCAAATCGCCGAGCTCCGAGAAATTTTCCGATCATTCGATCGAAACAACGACGGAAGCCTAACCCAACTCGAACTCGGCTCCTTACTACGCTCCCTCGGCCTAAAACCAAGCCCCGATCAGCTCGAAACACTGATACAAAAAGCAGACAAGAATAGCAACGGCCTAATCGAGTTCTCGGAGTTCGTGGCACTGGTGGCGCCGGAACTTCTCGAGGCGAAATCGCCCTACACGGAGGAGCAATTAAAGCAGTTGTTCAGGATGTTTGATAGAGATGGAAATGGGTTTATCACGGCGGCGGAGTTGGCTCACTCGATGGCGAAGTTGGGCCACGCTTTGACGGCGGAGGAGCTCACCGGAATGATCAAGGAGGCTGATACGGATGGAGATGGGAGGATTAGTTTTCAGGAGTTCTCTCAGGCGATCACTTCGGCTGCTTTTGACAATTCATGGGCTTGAATTTAGGGAATGAGTTTGTCAGGTATGTCTTGCTCTGAATTTTGTTTCTGTTTCCAATTTGTTGCATTTTCTATTGGCACTGTCTGTATATGAGATTTTGGTAAACCAATCTTGTGGATCTATTGAAAAATTGCTAGAAGTAGATCTGAACATAGTTGGGTGTCTATACAATTCCCTTTTCTATGTTCCATTCAGTGCTAGAACACTTGTTTGGGACCCACTTCTGGATAATGGGTCGTTGTTAAATTTAGTAAAAGTGTACTGGAGATATCCTAATTCTTGACATAGGGATGGGTTGTTTATACTGATTTCTAGTTTTTCGGATTGGAATCCTCTACTATTGCTTTTCTATGTTCCATTTAGTGGTAGATCACTTGGTGGGGACCCACTTGTGGATAATGGGTCGTCATTTTTTTTTGGTCAGGAGATAATGGGTCGTCATTGAATTCAGTAAAAGTGTATTAGATGTGATCATAGTTCTTGCCTTTTAGTGTAAAGCGACAATGCTTGACGTGAGTAGGATCATTATTGATCTTTGAGTGATTGACATTTAGGATTTAACCATTCAATCCAAGGTGGGTAGGGTCTTCAATGAACTCCAATATCCGAGAGGCATGACCTACTAAATTCATAGATGGTATCTTCTTGCATTTTGAAGAATCAAAATCCCAGCTGTCAAACAATCTATGGAGGCCCTGCACTTAAAAGAAGAATGATGAACTGCTTAGCTTGTCTAGTTTTAGTCTACAATGCATTATTTGAAGGGGTAAAAATGCAGACAGATTTATGATCAGTTGTGTTATGCAAAGAAATTATGTCACAACTTGTGTTGATGAACATGGATGTGTGTGATTTAGAGGTCCTAACTAAATGGCACAAACACTACTGACCATGACCATCTTGTTCTGAACCCTCCTTTTTGAAGGGTAGGATATTGGTTATTTCTACTAGATAGCACATCAATGAGCCGACCACATGCTAAGACAAGGTCAAGGGAGAGGAAAAAACTGGGTATAAATTTGTTTACGAGGACACAAATGGTCAAAATAAGAACCAAAAATGATGGTTACTTGTTATCCTTCATCACTTAGTAAACGCACAGATTTCATTAATGTTTTTGGCGCTTTGGACTTTTCATTCTTACATACCAAGTTGGGTAGATGGCTGCATAAACATTGTGCAACACAGCAATCTCTTGCGTTGAAATTTGATATAGGAGAGTACAAAATTTTTTGGACTTGGGACGATAGTAATTACTCATCTGCCCAAACGTTAATGTCTTTGGTCAGAATTATATGAAGGAGCTAGCTTTTGGGCAATGAGTACGACGATGGTGTAAAATTTTTTCCACTGTGTTTAGGGGGGGTACCACTTGTGATTCCCAGGCCATTCGTGAGTTATTCGATGTTGTAAGGTATAAAGCAAGACTTGATTGTCCTGAATCACCAACTCTGTGTATTCGTTTGTTGCAGGTCAGGCATTGCTGATGAAATAGTTTGCCAGCCGATGGTTAGATCCATATGTGCTGCACAGTGCAGAACTTTACTTTGACAATGCAGAGCTGATTCAACTTGCCCATCAACCATTTCTCCCATCTGTAAGGATGCAACAACTGAGTCATTAGCCCTTAATCCCTTCTCCTTGGCTTGAAATTGAGGCTTCTTTTCATAATATATATACCAAGTTTTTCGAATTGGTCTATGTACCTATGTTTAAACAGGGTAATTGGATATCTTGGTGAAGAAAATCCTTCTGTTTGACCTTTCCCTTCTGCTCTAATAAAAGCACTACTTTTGCTAACTTTTGGTCTCCCCCACCCCCCCTTCTATCTCTCTCTCTTCTATTTCCATGGCTGACAGAGTATATAAAGTTTTTTGCCAGTCTCTGTGGTTAAATATGGTTATTGGTCCAGCCAACAAAACTATGTTAAAATATGAAATATCTCAGGCAGCTTTACTTCTTTGGGTTCGGTAACAATACTGTTTACCCATTATTTCTCAAAATTATCTGAAGGATCTATATTCAATGGAATTGGATCATTCTGTGTGCTTTAAATCTCAACAACACAGCAAATCGTGTCCCAACTTGATTTGCTATATGCATCCCGTTATCATTTTTTTTCAACAAATCGCATTACTGTTAATCTTGATCTAATTCTACCTACCATTCACTGTATTAGTTCACTATTCTAAAAATATGTTCAAACTAACTCCATTTTCTCTTTATTTGTCCTTCTTTCACGGTCTTTTTACCATTTTACGAATATACTCACTCCAAATCATTTTATTTCTTCTTTCATCACGTACTCATTTTAAAATTTGCATATAAATCAAATGGTCTTTTTTTTTTTATGAACACATAGGGTGGTACGTACAAATTTTGAATATACTTTATCGAATATCCATACTTTACTTATAGTTACAAAGTTTTGTAGAAGGAATGATTAAAATCCCCTAAAATATACTTTCACTTCAATTTTTTTTTGGACGGATCACTTATTATGTGCTTAAGTAGGACTCATTATATATAAATGAATCTCTTACTCATTAATAATGGATAATCCACTAAGAAAAAAATTAAAAAAAAATGTATTAAAAGAGATTTAAGTTCAAATAAGGGAATATTTATAATTTTTTATTGCAATATCTGCGGGACCATGTGGATCAACCTCCAAAGACAAATTTCAATTCACAACTCCCCGAGATGCATACAAATCCTATCCCATTACTAAAAAATCAATTTTAAAAAAAAATACAAATTTGGAAAGATCTGTTGTATGTTTATTTAGATAATTCTCGATTCAATTTTTAATTATTAACCAATTATATCGAGTTTCAAATCATATTCAGTACACTTTCTATTAATTTATCTCAACTGTACATCACTCGCCGTCATTCGGGTGAGAAACCCATTTACACATATTAGATCCGACTAACCAGGGCTGTCAATTCGATAGCAAGCCTTCCTTGAAAAACTATTGAATCCTATGGTTTAACCTTAAATTAAACTTGAGCCATATACATTGTGTTCAAGTTTTGTCCGAAAGCCTAGTCATTTAACATGTTGACCATTTCAACTTCCATATCCACTTCCACCAAGGTACCCAAAAAAAAAATTGGTATTATACCTTCAATTTTTACTATTTTAATGAGTATTTTTATGACTTATAAATCATTTTACAGCCAAAAAAAAAAAAAATATTTACAACCGACGAGTGATTTATCACTTTTGTGAATATTTTTACCACTTTTGTGATACTTGCAAATGATCGCAAGTAGCAAGTATCATAAAAGTAATCAAATCCACAAAAGTGATAAATGCATAACCATAACCAAAAAAAAATTCGGTATCATTGACTTGTCCCCACTTCATTCTCGGAATCTAAATTTCATATGTAGCCCATCATCTTATGCAAAAAAAGAAAATTGAATTGAAGGAAAAGATAAGGAAAACAAAGAAAACTTTCCTCCTGTGTATTTTTTTTTATTTTTTAGAGGTGAACTTGAACCCTTGACCTCAAAAAGACAAAATTTTTACAAAATAAAGAATATTATTGGATTAAAGGCCCGTTGGTAAAAGAAAGTTTTCCTGTGTATTCGGTTTAAAAGAAAGTTAACGGATAGTAATCCTCAAACTTCCTTGAGCTGCAAAATGCTGTGCAGAATGTAGAACAAGATATAAATTTTCCTGCAAGAAAATCACTATGGCGCATAACAAATAACCAAGCGGAAGGAAAACAATTTTCCCTTTCCTCCTTTTATTTCCCGTCAATCAATCCCAGAGTTAGTGATCAAGAAAAGTTCTTCAAAAAAGAGATTAAATTTCTACGAGACACCTTACCCAACCATTCAACAAGAGTTGGTGAAGTCACTGGTAAGAGCTCCTTCATCGGTCAAGCTTGAATTAAGCAACTTGTGAGTTATCAAGCATGGCTAGCCAAGATGTAGAGCCAATTTGAATTGCATGTGCTGGTGGTCAAGCCATGTGCTTCATCGAGTGTCAATGCAATATCTCGTAAAATGTTCCTATATCTCATTAAAGGAATTCATTACCAAAATAAAGTATGAGAAGTTGCTACATTGAAAAGTCACAAAGCCCAATGACATACCAATCCTCATCTGATAGTCATATTGCGTAAATGAACACCTTTGTGATAGCTGATACAAATGACTACTAGCAAAAATGCATGGTAACTTTTATTTAAACCAACTAGAACTGTCTAAATAAGTTAAAAGGCTTAAAAGGGCCACAATTGTACTAGAGACAATGAAAAGCATCTTATAAGCTGTTGAAATTTGAAAACTAAAAGATATTCAGATCAAACATTCTGTGAAGCACAGATGAGAAATTCCAAAACACCTCAGACTGATGAAAACCACGGAAAGTACTTGCATCACACCTTCTTCTTCTTCTTGGATTTGAGCATCACATATCCAATAAACATACACAAGAAGCAGAGAAGCACCACACCGGCAAAAACAGGAATGAGGATGGCAAATTCTTGAGGTAGAAAGTATTTATGCACAAAATGATCACTGTCAACAAATGGCTGAAATGGCATTGAAGTAATAGTTAACCAACACATTAGACCAAGTTCGAAAAGGGGTATAATCCAAATTGGGTGGAAGACAACTGACCAGGATGATGACCCAGAAGGTATAATAAGTGAAAATGGACAAGCTTATGAATGATAAAAGAAAACCAACAGCTCTGTCTGCCAATTCCATTGTATTGTTGCTTCTGCTGACAGTAAACCAGATTCATGAATTAGCAATTGCAGCAACAGTTACTGATAATTAATGAGGGAAAAAGTTGCACAAACTTAAATCTAACAAAACACAGCCTATCCCACAATCTCACCCCAAACTCAAAAAAAAAAAACAAAAACAAATACACATTAAAGTAAAGTAAGACACAAAAACACACAAAAAACAATGTAGAAGCAACAGAAAAGGTATCTTATAACCTATTGAGGCATCCTTGCGCTGCTTAAATAGCAGGTCAACAGGAGTACCACCAAGGAAAGAATCAACAAATGAAATTTAATCTAAGCTTTTCTAAATCCAGTCCAAGAAATTAGCACCAGAAATCAAATAGTATGTGTGTACAATGGCTTTGGGTTTTTCCATTTTCCGATGATTCTTGCCTTAGGATTTTAGCAATGCAATGGTGAGTATTAAGTGTATAACACCACTCATGGCTAGGACTTTGCTCATAAGAACTCTTAAGAGTAGGACTTGGTCCAGTGCACTTCAGATGATTAGTCTCCATAATGTTAGTCCCACATTATCTTCAGCAATAAATATTTACAAGCCTTGCTAAAATGAAATGGAGAATGTTCATGGTAAGGCCTTGGTGCCAATTATAGCACATTTGACCATGCAATCAAAGCCTTGACTTTTAACAAGCAAAAGACTTCTACATTCTGACCAAAGGTTGGACATCTGTCAATCAATTCGCTCTACACAGCATAAATAAAAATACCAAACAGGACACCACCTTCAAGTTTTTTGTTTATAGGTTAGACCTTATAATAGATGTTTGGATCTCTTGATAAAGTTCAAACACCACATAATTGGAAAATAGAAAAATAAAAGCATCGAAAAAAGAAAAATAGAAAAATGAATGCATCCACAGTTCATTGAAATATCTAATTAAAGTACAGATTACACAATGCTATCTTCTATGGAAATCAATTGAATCACGGAAATTTTTACTATTGCAAGCATTTTACAGGTAATTGCACCAAACATGCCTTTTTGCTTCAATACTCAAACAAAAATACCATCTAAGGTTTCAGATCTCCACTGAATATATCAGCTAATGTTTACTTCGCGAGTTGGTTCTTTGTCGAAGCAACTTTGACTCACAATTTATCACAACATCACAGTTCTTCTTCTTCAAACCTATCCCCCCAAAAAAAGTTTGATTTGCCATTGGCTTCCCATTCTAGTACCTCTTAACCCCATCAATTTTCTTCTTTCCTTTTTCTCATTTTGCTTGGCTTAATTCCCCTTTGGCAGTCAAATAGCACTGTTTTTTGCAAAATTCCGAATATAAAACTTACCCATAACAGAGGCCCTAAAAACTTGTATTTTCGATAAGGATGATGATAAGGTAAATGACTAATAAACTAATACATTCCGGTAAGGTAAATTATTTTGGATTTTGGAAGAACTGCAAATGCCTTAAGAAATAATGCTCAACAGCATCGTACATCAACTCTTCAAGTGCTGAAGTTTGACAGTAAAACCATATAGTTTCAAATGCATCAACAACACAATGGTTCAAACGGGTCCTATCTTTACCAATTTTCCCGATTAATTTAAAGTGAAATTTGAAAAACCCTAAAGTACAAACATGCCATACAAATTGGGTTATTAAGATTTAGCATGAAAATCTGTTTTGAACGACAAGTTTCACCGTTTTATGAAATATCATTTATAAGCATATATGCATGAAAATACACTGAATTTAGATTTTCTTCTCCACAAAGACAAAGTAATAGTCGCCCAATTAAGGGAGAGAAAAAAAATAATCGAAGATATAAGTAGCCATTTGAGATTTACCTGAACCTCGTTTATATCAGGCTGAGGGTTTGTTTCAGAGCATCATCGTCATCATTTTCCGCTTTCTCTTTCCTCTTCTGAATAATTCCCTCCCCTCTCTCTTTCTCCTCTTCTAATTTTCGCATGGGTTGGTTTGGTCTAAGATCCCAGCTATTGTTGGTTAGGATGGGTAGGGGTTGCCCAAATATATATATATATTTAGGCCGGATCGACCCAATGTCCAAAACCACCCCCCTCTCTTTTGATTAGGAGTCTAAACCCTTTTCTAATTTTAGGCATATAATTTTTAACTTTAATCTTAACCCTAATTTTAACCCAACCTCAACTTGAGGTACTTAACCCTAATACTGCCGTAGTTTAATTCAGGTGCGGTTCAGATTGACTTCGAATTATTTAATTCAAACTAATTTCGAGTTAAAAATCGAGTTGAACTCGAGTTACTTAATTCGGATTGATAAAAGAGCGAGAAATGATGAGTGAGAGTAGGCTGAGAGTCTAAGACGAGACTCAAACGAGGGAGAGAGGGAGGCCAAGAGTCTGAGATCAAATGAGAGACGAGTGATGAGTGAGAAAGGGATATGAGAGTGATAGAGACGCAAGAGTAAAGACTTGAAGTGAAGTGAAAGTCTAAATTTTGAAGAGTGAAGATAAATATTAACCTTAATTAAATATATTTATATATTTATGTATATTCGAGTTTAACCCGATTTAATATTCGAGTTGAACCCGATAACCTGAGGCCTCAACCCAAGACTTGCCTGAATTCAATTCGGGTTAGAGTTTTTTTGCCTCGCCCAACCTAAATATTAAAAATTCTAACCCAAACTCTATTTTTTTGGGGTTGAACTCGGGTTGGCCGGCCCAAGTTGCACCCCTACTTTAGATTAGAGTAAACTACATTTTGTACCTTAAAAGTTTAAAAAAAAAAATTTATACCTTTAAAAATTAAATTTATCATATTATATCATCAATGTATTAAAAGTATTATAGTATGACCCTTATGTTAATAGGGTGGTTTTTGAAAGAATATGTAATGAAAACTAAGGGAAGTATCACATTGAGATACTTTTAATATACTGAGAATACAACGTTAAAAATATAATCTTTGAAAAAAATATAACATTTTTTTAGGGGTACAGTGTGAGATTCCCCCTTTAAATTATGCTAGTTTACTGATTACGAAATCATCAGTTAATTGTCTCTGGATCAAAGATTATTTCACTTAAACATTTGAAATTTGTAACGAAAGTGAGGGAAAAAGGGCACCCAGAAATACAAGCAAACCAGAAACACAATAGGTACATGTTCCTCCAACCCCTTGATGGATTTTGTTGGCAAGGCACAAACACATGGAGGTTGCATCACATGGTAGACTCTCTGTTACTCAGAATTAAACTTAATCTTCCATAATGGGGCTTCTCCACTGTTAGATTGTAATTAGTTCAGAACAAGAAATCCAACTGTAACCTTAAAAAGCTCCTAATCATCGTAATACATCACAGAAACCACAAAGTCATCCATGATCGAAAACAAGACAAGTTTCTGACAGAAAACGATCGCAAGAATGTACAAAAATACAGAAAATAAAGTCGTGCAAAAAAGTTTTTATCTTCACCTGGACAAGACCAAAGAGGAATGAGTTTCAAGTAGTAAATTTCCCATCATCCACTGCATTTTGGTTCCTTCACTCCACGACATTAAGAAAAAGCAATGAAGAAAAGTAGGTTCAGTACTCCACTAGTGTGGCAGTATCCACTGCATTATATCCTTCCGAATCACTCCCTCAAAACCAAATCTTCCATGGTTTACTTTGAAACCTTCAGGGCTACCAATGCACAATTGTCTGTACTGCATGTTAGTTCCAGCAGGCTTTGCAGGCTGGATCATCATTGCAATGGTGGGAAAGGGTTTCGACCATATGTTCTTTGAGGAGGTAAACAGATGCTTATCAGACTCTCGGTCCCTGTCTCTTGCACTGAAACTTCGGGATCCCCCAGGAGTTTTCTGGTGAGATGAGTTGGTTAGCTGCTTTGTCGTGCTTGTGTTTGCATTCCCATCGGATGGGGGCTTGCCTCCTCGGATTTGTGCTGATGGTTTCACTCTGTCAAGCCAGTGAAGGATCCAGTTGCCAAGGTTACGACCAACTTCAAGGTCTCTTTCTTGTATAGTTTGATGAACCTTGAGTGCAACATCAAATACAGCTCGTGTCCGGCTGTGACACGAGCAATATTTAAATTTTAAACAAACATTATGCCTCAATCAGCAAAGATATTTAAAAAGACATATGTAACAACAGCAGTCACACAACAGGATGAAGAAATATAATGCATTTGGTTGCAGTGACAAGCAATTAACAAAGTATATGTAGAATAATATTGGAGTTGTCAGGACCATAATTAAAATTAAAAGAAAGCACAAAAAGAACCACGATAATAACGATAAATTAGCACTCCATCTACCACAGGTTTTCAAGATTAATTTTGATCCAACAAAAAGATTCCTCCTTCTACAACAAAAAGATTGGAAATTGGTTGGTTTTAAGGAAACTATCTAAAAGAGGAACTATGTTATGTTTCCCAAGGGCTTCTGTCTTATGTCTATTTTCTTTTTCAAGGAAATTGTTCCCAGCTTATTTCTAATGAACTAAGCATAAGCCATGCTGTCAAGATTAGGACTGGCAGCTGATGCTAGTCTTTGCATCGAGGAAATTAAAACAGATTTGGTAAAACTAAGAAACCAACAATAGTCAGGCTTGCAGATATGCAAGAGCATTAACACTTACTAGATGTTTTCCCTTGAAAAAACAATTGTTGAATGTCAATAAATTTGTTTCCTTATTAACTATATTGCAACAATCCTTCTCCAACCTCTGTGAGAGCTATCTCCGGACCCTGGGAAGAGTCCCGGACCATGGAAGCAATCAAAGGAAGCGTGATAATACACATGCTTCATACTATGCATGCTTCATTCATCTAATATCATGAAGATATACTTGACAAAACAACACAAAAACAAACAAAACCTTTCCTGATCTTCTAGACTGACCATTTGCAATATGGATCATGAGGTCCAAACAGTGGAAACTTTTGTTTTAGTAAATGAAGTTTATGGAGCTAGAAAGAAACTTAAGTAAATTGTACAAACACCCTATGTATGTCATATACAACGGAGTAAGGAACCTATGTATTCAAGGGGAACCTTCAATTATCTTTGGAAAATATGTACCCTATATCACTATCATTGTAGCTTTTGCAAAGAATTAATCAAGTATCTATTACGCATTTTGTTACTGAAGAATAGCTGTTTCAAGTTTCCAACTCTAAACCAAAATTCAAAGCCTCTCATGCTATCTAAGTTACTAGTGTAATGCTTAATAGAAGTAGAAGGTTCCTCATCGTTCTAAATTCAGATCAAAAGTTCCAAGAGCAAACAAAAATAACTGAACCAAGTCCTTACTCTTACCTCCAATATGCCATGTTCTTAAAGTTCTTTCACATATTTGTCCCTGTTTTCTCACTGTTGCTAGCAATTAGCCAGAAACATGAGTCAGCCACAAGCCAGATTCTATAAATGCTTAACACTGCTGTTCATTGGGTCCAAACCAACTAGACCTCCATAAAAATGGCGAACCACGTGGTAAAATGTCACAGAAGTTTCACATCAAATATCTGAATGTTCTTGATATCCAATCACTGGGATGTCTTAGAGCAGCAGTTTGCTACCACTATTGTTTCTGGGAGGGGCACACAAAAGACGGAAATAACCTTTTGGAATATTTCAACACCAAGGTTGCTCTCAAACTGTAACCCCCATTCTCACGCTTGATAGCCTATGCATTTCATTGCACTAAACGCCTTTCAATCTTGCTATAGAAGAGGCTGCATGCAAACGAATCTTGCAGTAATTCAAGGATGTCTGCCATGAGTTGCAGTTCAAATAAGACAGTAAGTTGAATCTTTTACTGGCTGAGACCAGTTGGCATTGTTCAGCATTTGCAGCTTCAAAATCTAAGTCTCCAAATTCAAAGGACAACCTTATCAATTAGCTTGCCATTGTCGTTCACAAAGATTAAAATTTTGTTTCGATGCATTATTTTGGACACCGAGAAAATAGAAACTATTCAAAAACATAATAAAAATAGATAAAAAATTTGAGAATTTATTTCCACAACTTCTATAAATATTGGTTGAAATATACCGAAACATCTCGAAACACCTCAAAATGTTAATAGAAACAAGCCGAAACATCTCAAATCACCTAAAAATATTTTGAAACATCACGAAAGCATTGAAATTTTGATTTAATAATTGATTCATGTTGATTTCCTTGGAAACAAAAACGTTTCAGATATTTCGATACGAAATTTTGATCATTGGTCGTCCTTACAAACACCAGGAGAGAGCCATATATTAATATATGGATTCTAGGGCTATACGGCAACTAGTTTCGTTGTTCTGAAAACCATGTCACTCTAGAATTGTTTTAATAACACAGTCCAAAGATGCCCCAGATATTTCTAGTGCATAAAATATTTTCTCATAGATGAGATGAACTTTAAAAGTCGTCCACTAAAATTAACTACATTTAACACCTGAAATAGCCAGGGAGAGGACATGAACACATTCTATAGATTGTTTCTCCAACTTTCGTGGCCATCATCAGCTCTATACTGTACCACTTTTTCACCTCAGCAATTCTTTCCCTTTTCGGCAAATAGGCCACGCAATCTTGTCGGATTTTAGCATATTCGTGTCAAACAATACTTCATCAATACCCAATTCGAATCATGATCGAGTTCATGTCATATATCAATTTTTATAACCATCTTTTAATTAACTTTATCTATACCCAATTCGTCTATTAATCATATTATGTCGTACTCGCTTATTTACAAAATGAGTGACATAGGGATGATCTAAATTATTTAATTTCATGTCGTGTTAACGAGCCGCGTTAAATTTAACACCCCTCCCAAATGTTCGATTACTCATGCATTCATTCATTCGCTAATACAATTTACATTATAATAAACATAAAAAAGCATGCATAAACTGAAATGGCAAGGACCATTCTAATCAAAACCCATACAGCATAGTGCCCACTGGAAATTTCCTATCGTCGCTGAGAAACAATCTAAATCATTTCGAATCGACGAAACTCAAACAACTAATATCCCAATTCCCAAATCAAGACCAATTGATCGGAAACACGAAACAGTAATCGATAGGTGGTAGAGACAAGGACAGCCATGAATAGAGTATTATACCTCCAAGCAAATTGATGAGTTTTAGGGCACTTAGAACTTATAAGTTTCCGTTGAATCTTCAGAGCAAGTCTGTAAGTTCGTTTCAAACCCAAAAAATACGCAGTTCCTAATGTGATCTCCCATAGCACCATTTTTTTCTAAATCTCTCTCTACCAGTATATATGTATATATATATATATATATATACCCTTTGATTCTGTTTTAATTTCCATTCCTTGTAAGTCACCGATCTTCCTCAAAACCTCCATAAATTTCGATCCTTCGCGTGACGAGTTCTCTTAGTTCACTTTGTTCGTTTTAGGACCTACCGTCACCGGCTTGTGAGATTATCACAGACGTCATCAGGACCGTTGGTTACAGATACTATCAACAACGAATGAACCTTCGCGATGGCTCTGTGACGGTGCGAATTGGGCTGGGTTATGGATAGGCCCATTATAACCCAAACTCTACTGTGAGTAGGAGCGATAATTGAGACAAGTTTGACGGGCATCACCATGCTCAGACTCGGCTTGGGCTCAAACATTAAACTTATTTTTTAGTTCGAGCTCGACTTAACTAAAAAATGAAAAGTTTAAACTTAGTTTGATTAGGCTCGTTTTTTGCTAACAAGCTCGAATCTGAGCTCTAACTCGTATATAACTTGATCCAAAAATTTGAATTTAAACTTGCGAACAAGCTTGAATTTTAATAAATTCAACACTACTTAACACAATATAAACTAATCAAAAACAATCAAATTAACACAACAAAAACAAGTAGAAACTGTCAAATTAACACAACATAACATAAAAAATTAATCAACTTCTCCACAGACATCACCTAACACACAACATGCACTAATACACATCACCGACCAGAAAAATTGTCTATAAACAACCAAATTAAACAACCAACCACATGATGAAATTGATCACAAAAATTCAAAAGAGAAGTTGTCAAGTGCTAAATGCCAACAAAAAAATTAAAAAAGAAGTTGTCAAGTGCTAAATGCCAACAAAAAAATTAAAAAAGAAGTTGTCAAGTGCCAACAAAAAAACAACATGTTTCACAACAAAACAACCAAGTGCCCTCATAGTAGAGCCTGCAATAAAACAACCATAACCAAGACTTAGTATTTTGTCAGCATACAAATTAAAGTCAAGACAAGAATTATTTTGTTATTGATACCCTTAAAAAAATGATTCAAAAGTTGTTTTTTTCAAGGCTACATCCATTCATAAACTCATTCTCTTCAACAACCTGTAAATAAAACACCAACAATGAAATTCAATGTGATTGAAATAAAATGAGACACAAGGTAAAAAA